>CABFKO010021395.1:10642-41767 GCA_901766855.1 Panagrolaimus sp. ES5
AATATCTTTAGCAGATTTATGTTTTTTAAATGTTGTTGTAGCAGGTGTTCCATTTTCTACAGCACTAATTTTTCGTTTTCTTCCAACTTTTGAAACTGGTTCAAGCACAACATCTTTCTTGACTTCTTTCTTCTTTAGAAGAGTACTTTTTTTGGCTGGAGAAGCTGTCTTCTTTTTTGATTCTGGCTTTACTTTTGGTGAAACTTTTTTAGGTGGTGATTCTTTTGCTTTTCCTCTGGTTCTTGCAGGTGGTTTTTTAGCTTCTTCTTTCTTTACATTTCGAGTTGGACGAGAAGGTTTTGGATTTTCTTCCATGGTTTCAGTTGCAGCCATCATATATTTTTTAAACTATAATTAAAATAAAAATCTTCATAAAAGTGAATTGAAAATGAAAGAAATCGTGAAAAAAACGAAAAGAATTTTGCATAAAAATAAAGAGTGGAAAAAAGTTAAGAAAATGTGTACAAAAAACTGTATGTAACAAAATCGTAAGTGGACACAAGGTATACTTTTTGAAAGGGATACTAATTCTAATGAAATAGTGTGATAATGATGATGTCTTTAGATCAAACAATAACGGGTTAGGTAAATCTTTTTACAAGTATTTTTTTGATTTTGACAAAAAAATTGGTGAATTTTTGGATGCAAAAAAGTTACACAACGCCAAAATTAACTAATTTTTGAAAAATTTAAGAAATACATTTTTCGACAAAATTTTTATCAACGTTTACCTGTTACGTAGAAATTCGGGCAAAAATTAGAACACCATAAACAATCGCAATTGTTTCGTATGCCTTGTTTTGTCAAATATATTCCTGTCTACATTTACAGTTGTAAAAAATAGACATTTTTTTAAATAATTAACAATTTATTAATATCATTTATTATACAGTATATTTGCAATAATAGTGTAATATATTTTTTCATAAAAATAAGTGATCAAAACAAATATTAAACCATTTATAGCACGTACTAAACCATAATTTTTTGAATTTTTTTCTTGAAAGGATCTGCTGAAATATGAGAATCCTTGCTGTGACATTTTGAAGTACAAGAATAATGATGTCGCTAGAGTGATTTTTTCATTTTAAAATGAAAATGATACCATTTTGGGTTTTGAGGAAAAAATTTCAGTCTTCATTTATGATTTCAAAAAAAAACGGCAGAGTAATGTGAAAAACATATGGTAAAATTATTGATCAATTACAAAGGCATTTTAACAAAAATAATGGTCAGAATTTGAAAGACCCTTAATTAAAAACAAAAGAGAAATCTAGCAGAATGCTTGAATTTGTATTTTTTCAAGCTATGAAAAAAATTTTAGACAATTTTGAAAATTTTGTTGCTATTTCAAGAATGGTAGAATGAATTATTTGTTTATTACTGTAGCATATCTGTTCGTCTGGTTACGGCAGATTATTATGCATTGCAAGACTAGCTTTATTTCAATGTTTTTTTAAGACTTCAATAAATACTATACCTTTAAAATAATCAAAACCGGTCAAAAACTGTTAGTATATTTTCACTAAAATTTAACTGAATTTACCTAATTATTTTTTTAAAATTTCATTTTTTTCTTTTGTTTGTTATTGGATATCAAAATTGTTATCCCAAATAATTTTAATACCAAATACATAACAAGCGGAAGTAACAACGACAATGTTATGTTTCAATGAGATTTACTAGTCTGAAAAAAAAAACAATAATAATAATATCCATTTTTGTGTTTATTACGTACGTCGCAGAACAGAGAAATCCTCTCCCTTTCGGATTTAGCATTAAATAAATGTTCGTGAATTTTGATTTCTTTTTGATCCTTCAAAATTGATATAAAAGCGACAGAAAAAACATAAAAAATTCATTAAATTCGTCGTTGAATTTCAATCTATTATATTCTTTCAATCAAAAAAATGATGTTCAAAGCTATTTTTGCTATTGCATTTGTTGTTGCTGCTGTTTCAGGACATGGTGGTCCAGGCGGACCAATGGGAGGTCCAGGTGGTCCATTCAAAGAACTTGAAAAGGGTTTAACTGAAGAACAAAAGACCCAACTTCAAGCAATCTTCAAAAATGATGCTGCAACAAAGCAACAAATGCAAGATAGCCTTAAATCATTCTTTGATGGAGTTGGTGGTGATGCTTCAGTAAGTTTTACTTCTATTACATATAATCAAGACGTACCCAGAAATAATTTCTGGAGGAGCATACTTTTGATTCTAAGGGATTTGCCAATTTTGGAGGGGAAAAAACGGTTCCGATTGCTCCCCCCTCTTTACGCCTCTGTATATAATTAATTTTTAAAAAACATATTTTTAAGACAAAATTCAATGAAATGCAATCAAAAATGGAAACAATGAAATCAGAAATGGAAACAAAAATTAATGAAGCAATTGCATCACTTTCTGATGGAGCTAAATCCCTTGCCACCCAAATGAAAACTATCCATGACAATATGTCTCTTACCCCCGCACAAGAACGTGACCAAATTAAAGCACTTTTCGAAGGAGCTTCTGATGAAATTAAGAAAGAATTGAAATCTGCCAAGGGACAATTTATGCAAGGTATGATGGGCCCTGGTGGACCTGGACCAATGGGTGGACCACATGGTCATCATTTCACCACTCCTGCATCTGCTTAAATGACGCAAAAAAAGATAAAGTTAAATCAACTTTATGCAAAATTTGTTAAACCTTTTTTTTATTGCTCTTGTTTTTATTTAAAAATAAATCTTTAAATTTGTAACTCTCATTAAAGCTCTTTTTCATTTAAAAACACAGTTATTTTAAAAAAGTGAAATTAAATTTAATGCATTAAACACACACAAAAAAAACAGTCGGCTTTAGAAAAGCTTTATCCAAATCCATTGTTAAAGTCGGTTATTAACGTTGCTTTTAACATTGCTTTTGCGCATATTGCGCCATGCCAAATGGCATGCTGCAACAACGGTGTGGAATATATTTTTTTGTTGGATCGATTTAGTGCTTGCTTGAAGCAACAAAAAAGTAAGAAAAAAAGTAGCAACAAGAAAAGTTTGTTCTTTAATCACTCACTTAAAATAACATCTATAAAAGTCAGATGTTAATATAAAAAAAACTGTAAAACTCTTATTAATTTCTTAATGCGTGTTAAACGTGTAGTAATTATATTTACTTTGGATTAATTAAATCTAATTAATTTTAATATACTCTTTTTTTCTTCTTAGATTAATCTCAAACAAAAAAAGCTTTATTTCTTTAATTATGCTTCTAAGGTTATTATGAAGAAATATAAAAAATACAGTTATATTATTATTATATTTTTACAATGCTTTATTGGAATTGCATATTGTCAGGTACAAAATTATACAGGTATTATCGGTGGTGGAAGGCTTGGTGAAAATGAAACTTTATTCAGACGTGTAAGTATAAATACAGTTTTTCTAGTTTTGTCTTTAAATTTGGATTTTTTTCTGCCATATTTTGTAGTTCGCATGCCATTCAATTTATGATGGGATCTTATATATCCCTTCATTAAGATATCCATCATTAAATAAAAAAATCTAATTTTTAGTACAATAATGCTGAAAATTTACCACAAGATGAAAGTGAAAAAGTTGAATTGCTGATATCTTATTTAGCTGCAGTAAGTCAATTTCCAAGTGATCTCTTTGAAAATATTCAACATTTATCTGAAATTGATTCCCTTGAAACTCCGGATACAAATGATACTCATTTTTATAATCGACTATCACAATGTTTTAGAACAGATTTTGAAGGTATAAAATATTTGCATATTTGCATAAATTATCTTTTTTAATGACTCTTTTAGGTTCAATGATCTCTGGAGCTCTTGAAGTTGCAATTGAAGAAATAAATGCAAATCCAAATCTTCTTTCAAATTATAAACTTGTTTATTTATTTAATAATACATGTGGAGATGAAAAGAGAAGTATATCATTTTATCAGATAAAAGTGAATAATATACATTAAATATTTTTAAGGCACAGAATTTTTTATGGATCATTGGAAGCGTGGTGCCAAGGTTTTTATTGGACCTGAAATGAATTGCCGAACAGAAGCAACAATGGCAGCGTCACAAAATTTGCCAATTATTTCATATAAATGCAAAGATCAAACTGTATCCGATAAAATTAAGTAAGATATAAAAAACTACAATATATATTTTATAAAATGCCATGGCATTTTTTATAGATATCCAACATTTGCTCGTACAGTTCCAGCTGAAACTGAAATTACAAAAGCTTTAATTGCGCTATTAAAACATTTTAATTGGCATAAATTTACAATAATTTATGAAAGGCATTCAAGAAATGAAGAATTGCATAGTGCCATAAAAGCTGCAATTGAAAGTGAAAATTCAAATAATAACGCAAAACAAGAAAAATTTCAAATTCGAAATGTTTCCGTTGTTGCATATCCATTTTCAGAGGTTGAAAAAAGTAATGTTGAACAAATTATCCGAGATACACGATCAAATACTCGAAGTTAGTTTTTTTGTCTTGCAACGAAATACCGTAATCCCCGAAATTTATAAATATATATATTTTAGTTTATTTAACATTTGGAAATCCTCGATTATTTCGTCGAATTCTATTAATTATGGGTGCGCTGGGATTAATGGATAATGGGGAATATGTTTTGATATATTTGGATGCAGATTATAATTGGCATAATGTTTATCATGCAATGAATAGTCACTTCTTTCGAGATACCCTAATCGATGTTTGGGAATCATGGGATGTTCCAACTTCCCCCGATCGACAAGTTGTAAATTATTCCAAAACTGCTCTCGCTGTAATTCCAACTCCAGTAAAATTAGATTCAAAGAAGTTTACAAATTTTTGGGAAAAAGCAAGTAATTATTTGATGAATTTCGGGGTACAAAAACCTGACACAGATACAATAAAAGCTAATCGATTTGCCTGTTATCTCTATGATGCTGTAATGTTATATGCTCAAGCTTTGGATGAAGTTTTGAAAGAGAATAAACCAGAAGAAGATTATGATCCTTTAACAGATGGAGAGCTAATTATTAGCAAAATTCTTGGCCGAAAATATACAAGCATGCAAGGTTTTGATATGAGAATTAATGAAAAAGGAGATGCTCAAGGAAATTATACACTTTTATCTCTTCAATCTGTTCCACCTGTTCATAATGCCTCGGATCCGGATTATTATCCCCTTGATGTGGCCCTTACAATTTCAGCAGATTTTGTTGGAGATGATTCACATTTACCAAAATTAAGATTTTCAAGAAAAATGAATTGGCCCAATAATCATCTCCCTTTGGATGAACCAGAATGTGGATTTGGAAATGAAAAATGCCAAGAAGAATCCAATTTAAGATTTCAATTATTTATGGGATCTACGATAGCTGTGGTGCTTTCAATTTGTGCTTTAACCATTTTGGTTGTCTACCGTAACAAGAAATTTGAAAGAGAACTTTCAATGATTTGGAAAATTGATCCAAGAGAAATTGAAAAAGTTGTTCAATGTAATACTTCAACAAATTCCCTGTTTTTAGTTGATGGTTCAAGGGTTTGTTAATCTCACACATAAAAACGAATAAATGAAATGAATGATTAATTTTAGACATCCCTTTTACATCGAGATGATATTTCAACAGATAAAAAATGGTCTGGTCTTCGAGGGGTGGCACTTCATAAAGGTGCCGTTGTTGCAATTAAAGAAATGTGTTATTCAAAAAAGCCAAGGGAAATTACCCGTGCAACAAAATTAGAAATGAAAGCAATGCGGTAAGCTTTGTTGAGTAACTTAAATATTATGCAAATTTATTTATGTGACAAAAAATAGCAAAATAAATTAAAAGGGATTAAAAATTAAATAAGAAAATCTTTAGAGCTTTGCATCACGATAATGTTAATTCATTTATGGGAATCATAATTTGTCCAATGAGTATTTGTGTTGTTCGAGAATTTTGTGCAAAAAGTTCTTTAATGGATATTTTAAGGAATCGAGATTTAAAATTGGACAGTTTATTTATTACTTCTTTCATCGAAGATTTAATCAAGGTAAATATGCTGGAATACTGAAATTTGTTTTACATTGATTTTTATAGGGAATGATTTATTTGCATGAAAGTGATGTAAAAGTACATGGAAATTTAAAATCAACAAATTGTTTAATTACTTCAAGATGGGCTTTACAAGTTGCAGATTTTGGGTTATCTGAAATTCGAGAGGGGCAAGAATGGGATAGCATTGATTTACTTTGGGAATCATATCTTTGGGTAAGTTTTTTAATTGATTACTGTAACCCATTTTTATCAGTTATCAATTATCGGTTACTATAACCCAAATATATTTTTATAGACCGCTCCTGAGCTACTCCGTGAATGTGAATTTATTCATGCTGTAAAAGGAACACAAAAAGGTGATGTTTATTCATTTGCAATAATTCTTCATGAAATGATGACTCGACAAGGCCCATATCAGTTAATTGAAAACCCACATTCAACTGCCGAAGAAGTTGTCCGAAAAGTTGCTGCTGGAACAATGTATCGACCATCGTTGGATTTAGAGTGTCAAAAATATGTTATTGATACAATGACTCTTTGCTGGTCAGAAATCCCTGAACATCGACCAGATTTTCGAAATTCAATTCGGCATAAATTAAAACAAATGTTTTCACAAATTTATAAAAGAAACATTATGGTAATTTTTAACAGCTACTGTAAATTTGATAACCAAACTAATCGTTATAGGACCATATGATGGATATGATGGAAAGGTATCAACAACAACTGGAAGGTCTCGTTGAAGAAAGAACGGCACAATTAAGGGAAGAAAAAAGAAGAACAGAAAATTTACTTCAAAGAATGCTTCCAATGTTTGTGTTTAACATTAACAAGGCTACAGTAACCCAATGATAAATAATTATAGATCTGTGGCTCAACAGTTGCTACTTGGAAAAGATGTTGTTCCAGAATTGTTTTCATCTGTAACAATATATTTTTCGGATATTGTTGGATTTACAACTTTATCTGGAGAATCAACCCCGATGGAAGTTGTTGCATTTTTGAATAAACTTTATACACTTTTTGATTCAATTATTAAACAATATGAAGTTTATAAGGTTTGTATAATTACAGTATTTATTTATTAATACAGTAACCAATTGTTGCAACACAAATTTGAATATTTCGATTACAGTAACCAATTTTGTAGGTTGAAACAATTGGAGATGCATATATGGTTGTTTCGGGGGTTCCAGAAAAGAAAGATAAACATATGCACGCTGAACAAATTGGAACAATGGCATTACATCTTTTGGCAGCTGTTGAAAACTTCAGAATCCCACATAAACCTGATGAAATTTTAAAGCTTAGAATTGGAATTCATACTGGTCCATGTGTTGCTGGTGTGGTTGGAAAAACTATGCCAAGATATTGTCTCTTTGGTGATACGGTATTTGAACTATATTTTAATATGTCATAAATAACACTAAAAACTTTTAGGTAAATACTGCATCTCGAATGGAAAGTTGTGGAGAACCATTAAAAATTCATTGTAGTTCAAGCTTTGTAAAAGCAATTGAACCAACGATGGGATTTGTGATGGAAGAAAGAGGAGAATTAGAAATTAAAGGAAAAGGGACAATGCGAACCTTTTGGTTACAAGCCCGTGATGGATATGATTTTAGTAGTGATGATGAAGCCGAGCTAAGTGATGATGATTTAGCTCCAGAAATATTTCCACGTGCTTCTATTCGACAAGGAATGAATTCTGTTTGGACTTTAAATAAAGGATCTTGTTTATCCCTGCCACAAAAGGATGGAGCTGCTTCAACAATGTTATTGAAAAAATTGGTTGAAACTGCTGCAGCTCGAACTCCAGTTTTACCAATGAAAGATGATCCTGCACCATCCAAGGTTGTAATTGCACCGCTAAATTTGTCACAAAAAGAGTGAGTTATTCAAATTTTACATAAAAACTAAGTAAGAAAAAATTTTATTCAAAACTTTTTTTAAAACTGAAGAAAATGTAAAAAAACACTTTTAAAAATGCAGCTTTTAAAATGGCTCAAAAAAAACAAAAAAATATTGAATATTGACCAGGATAAAGTTAATCTCAATAAATAATTTTTCAGAATAAGTCCACCATATCCCCGACATAAATCCAAGGATTATGATTGTGAATCACATTTTTCAATTTCAACACAACCTAATCTTCCAATTCATTTAAATTCATGTTCAACAATTTCAACAGAACGAAATTCACAAGATTATCAAAATTTGAATGGATATGAACATGAATATGATGATTCACCATCTCTCACAAATAATCATTTACCAGCAGCAATTCGAAAACGTTCAACATCACTTCCTGAAGGAGAAGTCCTTAAAATTAATCATTTTAATCCCCATGCTTTATCTTCAACTGCTCCACATAGTACCTCACCATCCCCAGCAGTTGCAGCACGGAAAAATGCCGTGGTTGTAAATTATGAAGGAACATTTGATCAAGTAATTCGACGTAAAATTTCAAGAATTTCTGAAAATGATTCTTCAGCTCCAAGAAAGAGAAGTTTATCATATGGTGATAATGCCATTGAAATGGTCAGTGATGCCATTGCTGCTGCCGCAAATCAAACTTTCAATGCTGAATCTCCTTTGATCACGCCGCCAGCACAAAGAAAACGAAGATTCCGAAAAGAAAGAAAATCTGCACTTTCACTACAAAATAATTATGAATCTGAAATTCTTGCAAAGAAACCTTTGCAACATCCAAGTTTACGGGAACGATCTCCAGTAACAAGTTTCAGCCGAATTTGGAGAAAATTTATGTCTGAAGGTGGAGATGGTGGAGGAGGCGGATCTGGAAGTGGAACAAGTTTAAAAGAGCCAACAACTCCAAATGGTCCAATTAATCCAAATCCAATTCATTTACCAATGCTTCCGATAAAAGTTTCAATTCAAGATGAATGCTTAGATAAACTGCTCGAAGAAACTGATAATTCAATGTTAAATTTGAATGAAAGTAATGAAGAAACCTAATTGTTTATAAAAATAATTTTAATCAAAATTCAAAAATGTATTTATTTGATTTTTTTTGTAAATTTAAATTCAAGCAAAAGCTTTATTTTTACGAGTATTTTTTTTATCTCTTTTAACTTTTTTGAATTTGTTTTTCTTTTTATTTTTTGCAACAACAGTCACAACAAAACAAATACACATCCTTTTTTTCCTTCGGTTGATTTTAATTTTTATAGTCACAAAAATTTTGATGAATTTTTATACATATTTTACAAATTTATTATGTATGTAATTTTGACAGAGATTAATAAAGTTTTAAGAGTTTTTTCGTGTATTTTGGATAATGGATAATAATGCAGTATTTAAAAAATTAAAAATTAAGAATCCATTAAAGTGTTAGGTAATAGATTTGAAATAAAAAAGCACGACACCATTTACAAATAAGGGGTTATCCAAATATAAGTTACACTTAAAAATTAAAGTTTGATGAATTTTCAAATAAATATATGTAATCATTGTTATTCTTTTAACTTCCTTTTTTCTTTTTCATTTTAAAAAATTATTGACTCTATAATTAGCGACATGCATTGGCAGTGTGCGACGCGAGTGTTCCCTTATAATTACAATAATTTCAGTTTTTAAAACAAATTTTACCAATTTTTTTTTCAACTAAGAAGTAAACATGATATTTCGTTTGACGCTGTACATTGCTATCATAAATACAAATGAATTCCCACTTTCTTATCCGCTTATCTCATCCTGTAATAGATTTTATTGCTTCCAGTTTATCCCTATATTTTTCAATTAATTTATTATTTCAAAAAAGTATTTTTAAAAAGAGCGCAAATATTTCGCTTACAATGACCCTAAATTTTTTATTTGTTTTTGCATTTTCAATTTTATCATTAATTTATAATTTTTATCTTATCATTTTTTGGAGATATAATGAAGTAATCTATGATGCAAGGATACTGTATATCACCGGATTTTTTCCATGGATTTTTGCAAATTTAAATTCAATCATGGAATTTTTTCTATGCCTTGATCGATGCTTAGCTTTAATTTTTTCATTTAATTATGACAAAAAGATGAAAATGATATCAGTAAAATTATCAGTGATAGGATTATTTGCAATGACAATTGTTGTAATTTATTTTAACAGTATTTTATTAGCATTTCCTTCATCAACACAACCTCAAACAAATTGCTCTTTTTTTTCTTGCTTGGTTACAAGTATTTTAAATTACGGGCCAATTTATGCTGTTTTTATTAAAATTTTATTTGTTTTATCAAATCTACTTGGAACAATTATTTTAGCGATATTAATTAAATATATTCTAATTTCAAATAATGAAAATATAAAACGAATGAATAAAACTGTTTTAATGATGGTTTTATGTACAACTTTTGTAGAATTAATTCCATTAATTGGAGCTCAAACATTTTCTATGGTATCTTTTTATCTCTAATTTATCTAATAAATGTATATTTAATGTGTTTTTAGTTAACAGGATTACAACTACAAAATCTTATTGGTCCATATGGTTTTACAGCTTCAACAATAAATATTTCACTTTCATCAGGAATTTATTATGCAACATTTAAAAAAAATGTTGAAAAAATTATTCGAGCAAAAGTTTCAGCAATGGCAAAAACTTCAGTTGTTACTAAAATTCTATAATTTTTGATGTTAAACATTTTTAATTTCAGCTGTTTGAAAATAAAAAATTTAGAAAAAAACACTATTTTTTGTACAGTATTTTGAAAAAAAGTATCAAAAATAAACTTATTTTATTCAAACAACGGTTGCTTTTTCAATCAATTTTTTTTTAAATTTAAGCTGGTTGCTTTAGCAACTTAACACCTTTCAAAAACAGATTGTTTTTTAAATTAATTAATTAAAAGCGTAAAGCAAAATTTAAAAAAAAAGAAAACTGATACATTTAAAAAAGCTTAAAAAGTTTTAAATTACAAAAAGTGAAATTATGTTACAGCTTTAAACAACTGAAGGTTTACGATTTTTGAGATACTCTTGAAGTTGTGGAACAGCATAAACCTTTTTTTGATGTTCAACCATATACGGAAAACGGGTCGAAAATTCTGGGTCCATTGTTTGTAAGGTTAGAGTTGTTTCAGATAACAAAAAGTCACCTAAAATAATTTAAAAAAGTACTGTAATAAAATTCAAATTCAAATAAAATTACCCCATGTTAGACCAGAATTCGCAAGGAATCCAGAAGAAGATTTGGAAAGGATTTCACCAAGTCGGCCAAAAACTTTTTCTGCTGCTGGAAGATACGTATTTTTGTAGAGTTCATCTTTATTTCCTTCTGCACGTTCCATGGAGACCATGAAAAATGGACTAAAATATTTATAAATGTGTAAATGAGATGATTAAATTTTTGTATCAATGATAAGAAATAATACAAAGTTAAATAAAAATTTACCGAATATCCATTAAAAAATCTTTAAAATAATCAACTGCAGATTCCATTTGAGCATTATCCCAATCATCAGGTGAAACTAAATTGTATCTTCGTGCAAGGAAACGAAAAATTGCTCCTGATTCTGGAAGGGCTTTTCCATCAACTTCTAAATATGGTAATTTTCCAGTTGGAGTTGCTAAAAAACTTTTTTTGTGTTTCTTACAATTTGATTAAAAAAAAACCAACATGGTTTAAGTTTTGGCCAATTATCTTGGCTAATTCGACTATCATCAAATGGAACATTTGCATAATGAAAAATCATTCGAGCAACTTCTCCAGCTCCACGAATATCAAAATAATATAACTTGTAATTAACCATTTCTTCTATTTTTGGTTATCGACTAAAAAACGAGAGGGAATTCAAAAAAAGCTAACTTCACCAACAACAACAACAACAAGTGTAAGCGAGAAAGGAGAAAAAAGGAGAAGGAGCAGCAGCGGCAACCAAAAAAATGACTAAAATTGACTCTCACTTTATACTGCGCCACGGTGTGCTTCTTATATGTCCTTGTGTGTTGTTTGCGTGTTTGTGACTCTTTTGTGCTTAAAAAAAGAGGCTGCAAAAAACAAAATATGCTATTTAAAAAAAAATTTATTTAAAATTGAAGTAAAAGAGTAAAGTGCTTTTCATAATAAATAAGTACAAGGTTAATTTAAGTTTGGACAAATATATTTTGTGTGCTACAATTCCACCTTTTTTTTCAAGGTAGATTTGTTTCAATTTGAAGGACCAATTGGAAAATATCGTTTTTACCAGGGAAAAAGGTTAATAATTTAAAAGCGGTTTTTCAGAATATTTAATTCGTACGTATTTTACACTTGAATTTTTTAAGTTTCTTTAACAAATTCAAAAGTTTAATATTGCAATAATCAACAATGATATTCAAAAAAGGGCGAATGATTTTCTAAAGTAAAAACGCAATAGCTTTTATTTTAATAATCCTAATTTTGTGTCAACAAATATTGGACGTTATTTTGTACAATACTGTCTTGCTCGACGGCACCATCTAATAATTTTAATCAACAAGACAAAATCAAACACAAAGTTATTGTGTTTTTAGAGATTTCTGTAATTTAAGGCATGTTTCAAACTTTTACTTGATTTTGCCGAGTTTTTTTTCACTTTTCCGATTCTCCAAATATCCTAATTTAAAAACGACAAATTTTTTAATTTAGTTTAATTTATTAATAAAAAAAGATAAATCAAAAATACAAAAAAGTTTATTTCAAATATATATGATTAATTATTTATTGTTTGATAGATTGTCCAGCATCTTGAAGTTTATTTCCAGCTCCTTCAACAACATTTCCAGCTCCTTCTTTAACAGAGGTGGCAGCATTTCCAATAGCTTGGCCAGCATCATTAGCTGCATTTCGGACGGTATGAACGGCACCAGCAGCGGTATCTTTGACGGCGGTAGCAGCATTTCCCATTGCTTGTTTTGTGTCATCAACAGCGGCTCCCATTTTATGCTTGGCATCTGCGGCAGTTTGTTTTACACCTTCAGCTGCATTTTCAACTTTTCGACCTGCAGCATCAATTGTACCATCAAGTTTTTGGCCGACAGTTTCAGCAGAGATCTATAAAATTGGGAAGTTTAAATATTTTCTTTGGGGGACAAGAAGTTTTGGTACGCAAACATCTCAGTGTTTTGAATATTCAATTAAATCAATGGCAAAATTCTTATGGCATAAATTTCCCCAAGCCACTTCTCAGTAACTTCAGAATTTAAAGAAAAAACTTACCAAAGCTAAACCAGCAATGAGAAGAAAGGAAACAATACAGAATTTCATATTGAATTAGTTTAAAAAAATAGAGATTTGTGTAAAAACAAAAGCTTTGAAAAAAAAGTTAGAAATTTCAATCCGTTTAAATAGTGCTTTGAAAAGAAGCTCTGTTGGTTGCTGTTTATCCCATCCCTTAGTAACAGAAAAACAGAAAAAGGAAGGCGGGCAAAATCCTTTTGCTTAGTTTTCTTCTTTAATCTTTAATGTTCTTTAATATAATAATATCCAAGGTAAAATAATATAAAAAAGTTGAATTTTAATCCTTTACACAAAAAAGCAATAAATAAATAACATCAACAACAAGTGCAAGAACAGGTGTGTTCCCATCCCATCCCCCCTAACCTAATACTTTTTTTAAAGTTTCTTCCGAAAAAGCTTCCGTGCATTTTCTTATCCAATTTTTAAAAGAGATAAACAACAAAGAGGTATTTAATTGCCAACTGTTTCATTTTCTTTGAAAATGAAGGGATTTAACTTCCTGATATTGTTGTTGTTGTTCATCCAAAAATAATTTTTTTTGCGTCATTTTATTGAACAAAACTTTAAATAATTTTGCATAAAAGATATTTAATATCGAATAAGCTTTCATATATCCGAAGATTATTATCAGGTTTCCGAGTAAAAGGTCAGACAAGTCTCCCCAGGGTACAATTTATTATTAATTTTTAACGTACAATTTTGAAAAACAGCTTTAAGAAATAGAAAGAAGATTAATAAAAAAAGTGAAGGCAATGGAAAGGTTACTCACCCAAAGATAAATGTATTTTTTAAAAAAGTTGTTTTTTTATAAACAAAAGATTAAAAATCTGTTCTGGGAATGAAAGAACCTATAAGTTAAAGGTTAAAATGATTACTATAATAAAATGTAATAATAGGAAAATAAAAATAATGCTTTGAATTCAAGTAAAAATTACCACATTTTAAAGCTTTTTTTACCTAAAGTATTTATTATCCCCCGATTTTTATTAATATTTTTTCATGAACTGTCATTAAAATTTAAAGAGACAATAAATGGAATCTGTTAGAAAAAGTTGACTGTAAATCGACTCATTGTTTGATTCAATTATTTGACAACAGCAACAGAGAAATAACACAACTTTTACTGTTTGTGATAAAAAAAACATTTTATAAATCTAATAAAGGCTTACTTTTATGCTTACCAATGTTCTCAAAAAATGATTCAATTTAGAATTAAAACAAAATCAAACAATTTGTACTCTTTTGAATACTTTTGTTTTACTAATTTTGCACCCTCTATTTGCATTCGTTTAAGTCAAAAAAGTTTAAATTTGGACACAATGTTGGTTTAACACACAAAAAAATTTTTAAATCAATACACCTAAAAAAAGTAAGCAAAGTTCACAAATAGTTGGTTCATTGACATATTTCATTCATCATTATTATAATATATTGTAAAAACATTTTGTTGGAAAATGGATCAAAAGCAACAAATTTATAGCAGCGGCTTCATTGAATTTAAACGGATTTGTGTTATTTGTGATGAAGAAAGTGATGGGCAACATTTTGGACAATTTACTTGCAAAGTTTATACTTTTTTTTAAACTGTTAAAAATGTTTTTAAATTTATTTACAGGCTTGTGCGGCATTTTTTCGACGTTCGGTTGTTTCAAATTCAAATTACATTTGCAAAATTAAAAGAAAATGTGAAATTATTAAAGGTTAAATAATGTTCTAAAAATTACTTATTATTAAAATTAACAAGTAATTTTAGGCGTTAGAAACAGTTGTAGACATTGCCGTTTTTACAAATGCCTTATTAAAGGAATGATTCCTGAAGGTTTTTTTTTCTAAGTTTAAAAAAAACCATATTTGTTATATGATTGTTGTTACAGCAGTTCAAATAGAACCAAATAATGACAAAAACTGTGTGTATCCAATAATACTTCGTAAAATAGAATCGGAGAATAATTTTATCAACCCAAATTGTTTATATACAAAATTACAAAAAATGGTTGAAGGATATCGAAAATTTCGAAACTTACGAAAATCTTCTTACTCCCTTTTTATTGGTGGAACAAACTTTACAACTTGGATTCCAGAGGTATTTGTTTTTAAAATTTTTAATAGATATCTTTGAATTGAACACATTTTAGTTTATCCCTGAAAGTACATATACAAATGCAAAAAAATGTGTTCAAATTGTTGAAAGTTTAGCATATGATATGGTTATGGAATATTTTGAACCTTTTTCAACTTTATCTTCTGAAGATCAGGCATTTTTGACTTTTTTGATAACTTTTTATTTAAATAATTATTTTTAGGAAACAATTTTTGGGAATTTTAATATGTTTTTTGGAAATACCGAAAAACTTTATAACACTTGTAAAGCATACGGTAACATTGAAGATAATGATAGAATAATTATGGGAGATGGTGGATATGGAAAATTGAGTGAAATTTCAAAATGTTTTACAAATAGTGAGGATGTTAATGGAGATCCTGAAGAACTTGCAAAGTAAATTTTTTAAAGTTTAAAGAGAAAAATTAATAAAAGTTTCGCATAAAAAAATTTTTAAAAGGCAACTTTTGATGGTTTTTTTCGATAGCATGTTTTTAATCTTGAAGAAAATTTTTTCGATGCACTTGCTCAAATAAAGAATAATAGTTTTCAAGTTGTTACAGTAATATTTCACTTTCCCCGTATTTTTATGTTGAAACTATAAGATATTCCCGTCGCCTACCTTTTTTTATGTAAGCAAACGTAAGCGGAAAAAGGGCCAACAATTGTATATTTCGAAATAACTTTCTGCAGCATTGTATTTGTCATGAAATGAGTAATTTCCTCTCCAAAAAAGAACCTTCTTTCCTTTATGACAAATATATATATATTTAACAATGAAATATTTAAGAATATTTTCAACATCGATGACATATTCTGTGAAAGTTATTGTTCCTGCGATGATGAAAGCTCAAATCGATGATTATTCAATGACAGCCATTTATGCCATTTCATTATTCAATGATGTTTTGGCGGCAAATATTACGGTAGAATCTCGCGAAATATTACGAAAGACAAAAGAAGAAATAATAAAAAACTTACATGCATATTTCTGTAACAAAGGTTTGAAAGATGTTGAATTGATGTTAGCTGTGAGTCGGGTGCTACTTTTGTTACCAATGTTGGAGGTAATTAATTGTAAGAATACGATTAGATTATTTACAAATAAAAGTTTTAGCATAATGTAAAAAGTATTCGAGAAAATTTTCATCTTTTGGATGTCTTTTGTATGATTGAACTTCCAAATTTTTATAAAAAAATGTCCCTGAATTAAACAGATAAATCAAAACTTGGTCATGAAATCTTTGGTTATTTTTTTTTTCAATAAAAATTAAATGATGCTTGAAATATTTTTTGAACATAGTTTTAAAAATTTAAACCATAATTATTTGTCTTTGCTTTTGGGCATTTGAGAAAGTGTTACTTTTTACAATTAATAAACACATTTTTGAACCTTTTAAGGTTTTAAAAAAAACGAAGATATGCTTTATTTAGCAATTATCAATATTAAAAAAAAATGATTTCAAAGCCATTTTCATTGGCATCAAGATGCTATAAATTTTTATAAAAAGACGCTGCCTTTAATTATCTTAATCATCATCATTCTTATTTCATTCAACTCGACTCATTCATTGCTTTTTTTTGCTTTACTTCCTTTTTCCACAAGTTCCTCATTAAAGTTCTCTGAAGAAAAAAGAGTGTTGTAAAAATCTGACATCATATTTATATTTTATGTTATTTCGAAATAAATACACACAAAAAAAAGACAGAAAATTAAAAGATAACAAAACAAAAAAGAAATAAAGACTGTTTAAACTTTAAAGAATAAAGGTTAACCCTTCTTTTTTTATTTTGATAAAATTACAGATTAAAATATTTTTTTTTGATGATGAATTTTTAACGCTGGCTTTTATTTTCGATATTTGGATTTTAATTATTTATTGGCATTTATTTATTACTTAACATATTTTTGGTTTCTTTTGGATTTTAAAAAATTGAATAAATGCCAAATATTGAGAAAACGAAATTGTTGCTCAATAATTTTTGAACTACAAAATACAGTTTTGAAATGAAAAAAATGGATGATGTAATTTTTTAGTGGATTTTTTGGGCTTTAACATCTAATAACACTAAAATTTTGTGATTCTTGCATGATCTAAAGGAGGTTGTCTTTTTGTTTAAATAATGTGTGTGTATTTTAATCAAATACTTTTTTTATCAGTTCCATATAAAAAGCACCTGATTACTGTACTTATTCATTTTTAGTAAGGAAGTGTTTTTAAACAAATAATCAAATATTTTTTGCTCTATTTTTTTACACTTAAGTTGTAACTTTTTTTTGATTGTTATTTTTGTAACTCAAAAAGTCAACAAAAAATACTTTCATTCAACAAAAGTTTTTTCAACTCTTCTTTTTTTCTATTACAAAGTCCACGCTGGATTTGCGTCAATCGTTTGTTTTTTCTTTGCTTTTCTCTCTTTTTTTAAAAATATTTAACAAAACAAATTACTTTATA
The DNA here is from genome assembly GCA_901766855.1 of Panagrolaimus sp. ES5. Lineage (NCBI taxonomy): Eukaryota > Metazoa > Nematoda > Chromadorea > Rhabditida > Panagrolaimidae > Panagrolaimus > Panagrolaimus sp. ES5. Next base: position 28,447 of record CABFKO010021395.1, read on the forward strand.
ATCACTTAGTCACAAAACTTTTGCATGAAAGAGGCAAACAATTAGTTACTTAGAATTCATTCAACAAAACTGCTTTAAATTAAAGTTTTTTAATTTTTTAAATAAATTGTTGGTAAATGAAAAGATTTGTAAAAAATATTGTATCCCAAAAATCGGTTTATAAAATAAAAAATCTCCTTTCAAAACAACAATTTTTAATGTCTTTTTTTGAAATAAAAATATGCACAAAATTTGACTTAAATTTTATTTCGAAATATCTGCTGCAAATGGGGGGAATGGAGATAGATACATTCATATTATGCATATTGCTGTTGATGTTGCTGCTATTGGCCCCAGACGATATATATGACTCTGGCATCTGCCCTTTTCTTTTTCTTCTTTTTTATATTGCAGTTGTTTCAAGACAGAAAGAAAGGCCGAAAAAAAGAGGAAGAACAAGATCGTAAAAAAATGCGATGATTGCTCGCTCATTCCATATGTAATATATTTTTTCGAAATGTATATTCATTTTTCTTTTTTGATGGTTAAAAATAGGATCTTTGTTGATTCATAGTTCTTTTTCTTTTTTCAATTTTTTATTCACTGTTTTTATGTACTAAAAACTAAAACTACAGTAGCCGTGGGGTTGTGTTAGATGTGAAACTACCATTATTATGCAACAAAAAACAGCTGTAAATTTAAATAATGTTAAAAAAGTTGGTTAAAATTTAATGATTTTTAAATATATAATTTACAAATTCAAAATAGACATCCTTTCAGTTGTCACACATCTTTGAATTTTAGTTTCCGTATGAGATCAAATTTTAGATAATTAGATAATATCAAATTTTTTGGATGTAGTAATTGAAAATTTTGAAATACTCTAAATTCAATTACAAAATTTAATTAGTTTGTTGTTATTTAGTTGACCAAGTGGTCAACTAAATAATGTATCAAGTTTCAGATATTTCAATTTTTGACAATAATAATAATAATACCTGACATCAGATCTGTATATTAAATTTCATTTAAAAAAAACGCCTCTGATTTCCTTTTTTTTGTTGAGCTTCGAAAATTTGTGAATCACAAAAGTATATTTTTTAGTTTTCAGTTTACATTTTTTGTTTCCTTTTTTAACATTTTGCGTTTCGTATTTTTATGAAAGAAAAACAAAAAAATAATATCTAAGCTTTTTGTATCCTTTTTTTTGTTTTCTGCTTTTTGCTTTTTTAAACCACAAAAAAACGATATTTTTTCTTCTTTCTTTTTTTATTTTAAAAAATGTCAAAAATTGAACTTTTTCTGCATTAAAATGTTTTTCTAAATTTATTTATTAAAAGTCAGCAGCTCTTACAAAAAAAACCATATGTTTCCACATTTTTGAAATCTTTATAAATATTCGATGAAAGAAAAGTTTGTTTATTGATAAAAAAATGTAGTTTTTTGTTTTTGCTTTAAAAATTAATTTGTCTTTTGCTCTCTAATATTTTTACTACATTATTGCATAATTACATTAACGGCATTTTTTCTTCTTCATTTTTGGAAATTCGTTTAAGAAGAAATCAGTTTGCAATTTTTATTTGAGAGATTTTTGCAGTTTTTGGGAACAATTTTTTTAAAAGATACCGTATCCTTGGAAATAGCTATAAAACATTTGTAAAAATTTAGTTACATAGATACCTTTAAGAAAAATATAAGCTTTCCCAAACTACCTTATTTCCGTTTTTTTGGTTTTTTAAAAGATTAAAATTGTATAACCTTGAATTTTTTTAAACCGCTTTATCCCTTCGCAAATGCCATTGCCATTGAAAAAAAAAAGCGAAGAAGGCACAAAAAAAACTCTGACGAGTCATTTCAGCACAGCAAAAAAAAGAAATGACGAAATAAACGCTTTTTTATGCCCCTCTTTTTCCTCCTTCTCTTTTTTTTTGATGGACTCTCTTTTTTTCAAAGTCCATGCTCTTTTTTTCTGGCATCATCCTTCTTTTTTTTGCCGAGGGAAACGTATTGGGAGAATAGGGAAAAACAACCAAAAACAGCAACATCGTTGTTGTCGTCGTCGGCAACAACAACAAGATGCCTTGAAACATGAAAAGAAAAATAAACGTGCCAGGGCATCTCTCTTCTCTCTCTCTTTCGACACTCCTAAAAACAACGAACAAAAAGTAATAGTAATCCGAAGAGAAAAAAAAGTCTTTAGTTGTCCAAAGAATGGAAATCGCGTCATCTTTCTTTTTTCTATTGGCGCCGCCGCAAAAGCAGAATGCCCATTTGTAGATTTTTTTGCCTTTCTTTTTCCCCTTTCTTTTTCTTTTCATCGATGATTTCCTCAAAAATAAGTTTTTCATGTTCCCTGAAAAAATGTGTTTCTTTTTTCTCAAGTTTTTTTAAATTGCTGGTTTTCATCCTGAACGCATGCTACTTTTTTAAAAAAACTACAAAAAACAGCAGTTTATAATCACAACTTTTTTTCTCCCCGTAATTACAAAGCCCTTAACAATAATAATTATAGACTCGTAAAAAAGCTTTTGTAATTGTTTTATGTTTTATGAGACTACGTGTAAATATTTTTTATTTGTTTATGACGATTTAAAAAAAAATAACGAAATTCTATTTTTTTTTTCAAAGCACAATAAATTTATTTTAGACTTTTTGGTCAGACTTTTTGTTTTGCTTGTCTGTCTTTTTTTCGCTGCCACTACAAAAATAATTATATTTCTTTCATGTTTCACAATTTTATTTTGTGAAATTCAAACTCAAATTTTTTAAGGAAAAAATTTGCTGGTAAATAATTTTATTCATCAGCTGCTTTTTTTACATTTTTTTCTTTTTATTATTAGATGACACTTAATCTGAGATGGCTTTATCCCGGATGAATGTAAACGTAATTTTACACTTTTTTAAATAATACTTTCATTCACTGCCAGAATAGCATTTAAGAAGTTATTAAGCCATCTATCAAATAAACTCTAGTCATCATAAAATAAAATTGTATTTTAAGCTTTAACATTTTTCTTTTTGCATCATCCTTCCCTCATTGAAGATTCTTCAAACAACACCTTCTAAATATTCTTCCTTCTTTTTTCCATTTTAAAAAAACCGTTGCAAGTGCAGCAGTTTCCCTCTTTTTAGAAATTTATGAATATTTTTTAAAAGCTAAAAACAAAACATTTCACTTAAAAATTCTTTCTTTCTTCCTTTAACAATAAAAAATATATTTACGTTTTAAAAAAAACTTTTTGCACTCGTTTTGAAATTATATTTTTAAACAAAGATTGCTTGGATTGAATTTGAAATTGGATGAAATCATGCTAAAATATATTTATTTTTATAAAAAAGAGATAAATCTTTTAAAACGGAACTTTTTTTAATGCTAAAATCTAGCGGTGAGCAATGTAAAAGAAATGTAAAAAAATTAAGAAATGTTTTTTAATATAATTACAAAAAATGAAAGAAGTTTTAAAAAAAAATAAATTTGAGGTTTCATAAAAATTAAAATGATGTCGTATATTTGCGTTTAAGGGGGGAGACCAGACAAATACTTTTGTTTCAAAAGTAAATATGGAAACGAAATATTCGTTGCGAGAGAGGCAGACAACAATCGTGTTGAAAGTCTGTGACCTTTTTCTTCTCTTATCCGTGTCAAAACTTTTTATCATTGAAATAAAAGGTGGTGATGTTTCATTAAAACTTATTTTTTGGTGATAAACTTTGTCCATTTTTAATCTTTGTGTTCCATTTTTTTATCATCCATAAAAAAAGAGGTTTGATAATTTGAGCTCATTTTTTATTACATCACTTTTTATTTCATATCTTTTTTGATGACTAAATTTTTTAAAACTCTTTTTAAGCAATAAAAGGTCAAACATGAAATAATTAATTTTATTTCGGTTTACTCATATTTTTTTATTTTAAAAAGTGGATTCAAATGTCAAATTTGTTTAAACTTTTTCTGCCCGACTTTGTTGTACTTTAAAGTTTGTCTCTATTTTTTTTTCAAAGCCACTAGAGGTGATCCACTTTTGTTGACACACAATATTAGTAACACTTGTGTTTTTTTTTCAAAACTTAAGTCAAGTCATCAATGAAATTTCATTCATTGAGTTTTTCCATCAATGAAATATTTGATTATTCTTGGAACTTTTTTTAAATAATGGATTATTTGCATTTTGAAACATTTTTGAATAGAACTTCTGACTTTTTGAATCAAAGCTATTTTTTGCTTACTTAAGATTGAGAAAAGGAGAAAACTAAATAAAAGAAAGGGAGCCTTTTTTACACTATCATCAAATCTAATCTTTACTCTAATTTTTGATTTCACTCAAGATTTTTTTCTAATGACCTTTGAAATTTTTCTTCCATAAAAAAAATTATAAAATGACGTAATATCAAGTTTCAACCTTGACAGGGCTGATCAAATTTTTTATATATTTTTTGAAATATCATCATTCTTTCTATTTTTGTGCTGCTCCTGCAGGAAAAAAAATGATTGTGTTTCAATTATTTTTGAAACCCATAACAACTGCCTCCCTTCCCATATTCCATTTCAATTCAAGTCGGTTTGGTCGGTAGTGAATCGAGGCCCGCCGCCGATAAAATTCAATGCGAAGTAACCCTGATTTCTTTTTTTTTAAATTTCGAAAATGATGTCACTTTTTTTCGATGATTTTTTCTTTCTATATTTTTTTGACTGCCCCTTTTTTTGTTGACTTTTTTCATTTTTATTTTTCAAAATCGACGAATCTTCGTTGTTGATTGTAGTTTTCTCGTTGTCTGTTGACTCTCTTTTTTTACTTCGAAAAAAAAGTTTGTTGTTTTTGAGAAAAAAGCAGAAAAATATCTGTTTTCCCAGTTTTTCCCTCTGCTACATTCTTCTTCTTCAATGTTGATCAATGGAAAAAAACACATTTATTTTTTGAGAGGCGAAAGAGCAAAATCTAAATTGTTTTTGTGGTTTGTTTTTCAAGAATAATTTTGCACTCAAAAAATTTTTCTGCTTTGATTGATTTTGTTTTCATTCTATTTTTAAAATTCTAAAAGTTTTATGTGATTTATTTTGCAATGAATGATTCTAAGAATAATTTTTACGTAATAACATTCGACGCTTTTTTGTATCATATCTTCCAGCTTTAAAAAAGCTTATAGCCTGACAAAGAAGAAACAAGTGATAATCTTCTACTATAAGCTATAACCAAGAAAAAGAGCCTGGTTTCTGGCGAGAAATATTGTTATTATTATTTAAGCTTTTACATCTGTTTGCAAAGCTGAACATTGACTGACTAAAATGTAAAGGAATAAAATTTTTAGAAAAAATTGCAAATGTTTATTTATGCTTTTTTTGGACTTGGGTCCTAAAATAAAGGCAAAAATACATATGTGTATTTGATTTGATCATTGCTGAATCATATACTCTTTTTCGGGAATCATATAAACTAAAGTTTTTTTGGGCATCAAAAACTGTTGCAAAAATGTGTTTTTATTGCAGCTTTAAAAGAAATGTATAGTTTTTCAAATTGCATTCTAGCAAGATTTGGCAAGTTTAGCCTGTCAAACTTGGATCAATTTCTATCTTTGCCAAAGATCACTTTTTGACGAACATTTTATTTTAAAGCTAACAAAAGCTATCTCTCACCTTTGTAGCTTTCGTCGTCAAAACTTTTTTTGATTGATCAATAAACAGCTAACAAAGCTTAAATGTGACAATTGTTGGTTTTAAGCTTTTTCTACGTATCTATCCCTCTTCAAATCTATACATTTCTCCAAAAGTTTTCTTCTTTTTTTATATCTTAAGCATATATTACGATACGATATTTTATATTCGTAAAGTAGCTTTCTGAAAAAAACAGTTTGTCATTTTTTGTATTCGAAATACATTTTTTATCACCTCCCATTTTTTGCTACTTTTGCAGAAACAAAAACGTTTATTTTTTGTCTATCTTTTATTATTTTTCTAATATCAAGTCAAATATGATATCACTATACATGTTTTTGTTCAATTTTTAGTTTTATTTTTAACAAAAAAATATCGAAAAAAACAAGGAACACTTTTTCTGCTGCGTTTTTGTTTATTACATTTTTTTAAAATAAACCGACCCGACCCCTCATGATTTTTGTGTGTTTTGATTTATTTTTTCTTCGACCGCATAAAAAAAATTTATCATTCAAAAAAGCTGTTGCTTTAAAAAAAAAGTAGTGAAAGACAAAAACAAAAGGTCACGATATCTGCCTATCAATGATTTTGGTTTCCGCGTCTCGACTACGATAAAAGAAAAAAAGGTGATTGGGTGTAAACAATCAGGGCTATAAATTTTTTGTATCTCAAAAGCAATTTCTTTAAAACCACAAAAAAACATTTGTGTTTTAATTTTAGATTTTCAATCCCGCGATTTCTCCTTTTTTTTTATTTGCACGAATCCTTTTTGAAATGAGAAAAAAAGGCGAGCGAGAAAAATCGATTGATTCGTGTTTTTTTTATGCACGTATGTTTGTCGGCTCCACGAAAAATAAAAATATAAAACGAAACAATGGAACTGAAAAAAAAATAGATACGAAAGAATAAAAGGAAAAAAGAAGAAGAAGAAGAGGGATGTTGATGATGAAAAAAAAAACAAGGAGGAAGAAGAAAAAAATAGATATAAAGAAATCAAAGAGTTCCTTCTTTTTAATTTTTGTTCTTTCTTGTAAGCATTGACTTCCCAAAAATAGCATCAACAAAAATGTTATCATTTTTCTTTTTTTACAATGTTGTTGTTTTTATTGTAGATAAAAAAAGGAGGTAAGTTTTATTTATAGATAGCTAAAAATGATGTATGTTTAAAAAAAGTGTATCATCAGTTACTCAATGAATAAGCGGAGGAAGAGTGTATGAAACTGTTTATTTGAGTAATATGTTTGAAGCTGTTTTGGCGGAAAACAGAGAAGGAACATAACAGTAATTTGTGTTGTTGAATTTTAAGAATTATACGAAGTTTTTGAATAGGCTTTCTGAAACAATGTTTGTTACTATGAGTCAAAATCAGCTCACTCCTTCAAAGGAAACAGTAAAAAAGTAATTTTGCTAAAATTTTGATAAATTTTATATTTTCCCAAAGAATTGTTATTATTTTCAACTGTTTCCCCAACTGCTACGAGATAAAAAAAAATTTTTTGCTAAAAGATTGCCACTAAAAATATCACATCATTTTTGCAACAACATTTTTACCTCCATTTTCCTTGTTTTACCTTCTTTCTTTTTTAATTTTATTAAATGCTTGAACAAATCTGTTCATTTTTTTCATTCAATGATCTCTACTTTTTCCACATTTGTATTATGGCTTCGTAGCTCTTTTGTTACTGATAAACACTAAAAAACAGTAATGTCATCATTGAAATTACTTTGTTCCAGCTTATCTTTTTCATTTTTAAAATTCAAAAATGATGTTTTTAAAAATCTGCAAAAATTTAATGAAAAAAAGGTAGGGATAAAAACATGTCTCACTTTTATAATTTTCTTTCAGTTTTTATTCATTTTTGTTACGGGTTCTTTTCTAATTTGTTCCTTCTGCTAAGATTACTTTTGATTTGAATTAAAACATTTCTAAAAATATAGAAACGTGTTTTATGTTTTAATATTGTTTTGTATTAAATCCAAAAAAATACACTATTAAAACGAATAAAATAACCTTGCAACGTCACAAAAAACGTTTCATTTTTTGACTTTAAAACTTTTTTTTATTTTTATCATTTGTTTTTACCATTCCAAAAAAATGGCAGCAATCATGGGGTTTAATCATTTTTTGTGTTTTTATCAATAGTTTTATTCTAGAACAATTAAGGCCCGAATTGAATTTTTTTTGCATGTTTTGTTTTAAATTTTATCGTTAGCTTTTTATTGTACTTTTCAAAAAAATTGAATGGTTTTTTTCTATTGTTTTATTGTTTCTTTTGGCTCATGTATGATAACGGCTGCTGCTGCTGCTTTTTTGTTTGATCTGCTTGAGCCGCCGCCTGACAGTCTTATTGTCGCTTTATTTGTTTTCCCCCTTTTTTACTATCATTTTTTCCATGGTATTGTTCTGCTTAATTTTTTCACCTTATCAGCACTCCCCAGTTATTTTCCATCTCGTTGTTGATCCATGATCTATCCGGTTCTTTCTATATTATACACTTACGTAAAAACATTCTTCTTCTATCAAAATCATATCTTTTTTATTTGCCCTCTTTTGTAGTTGATCAGTGATGGAATATTGATTGTTTTTAAACGTTATCATATTTTTTTACCAACTTTTGTATTTCCAAACTACAGTCTGTTTTTTTTCCGACGAGGAAAATAAAAAGAAATTTCGTATGTTTTTGTTTCGCGAAAAAACGAGAAAAATGTTTGTCGAATTTTTCTGTTGATCGCTTGCTTTTTTTTCTCTTTCTTCGTCCCAAAAAGTGATGTCATTTTTTTTTCAGTGAATGTGTTTGTGTGTGTGTGTGATTTCCCGTCTTTTTTCTTTCATAGGAGCTCGTTTTATAATGCGAAAATCGAAAAAAAACATTCCTTTTTCCATTTTTATATTTTTTTCTGCAAAAAAAATGTTTTAAACCTGTGATTTTAATTCTGTTTTTTTTTCTTGCAGGAAATGCGTCAGATTTCCTTCCTGCAATTTCCCAGAAATAAAATTGAACTGATTGCAAAAAAAAAGAAAATAGCGATCACGATGTTCACCTGTTTTTCCTCCGTCATTTCTTCCACCCCATTTTTTTATTAGGAGAAAAAAACAATGTTCGATTCCCACACACCTTACGCTTTTGCCTTAACCTTAGAATAAGAAAAAAGGCGTAGGGGTCGATTAAAAAGAAAAATGTGACCAATCTTTTGCCACTGATCTTTTCAAAAAATTATTTAATTTAAAAATGATTAAAAAAGTTTCCGTTATTTTTTTGACTGATTTTTGTAAAAAAAATCACATGCATAAAATTTTAATTCAATTTTTCGAAAAAAAATTTTAAATTCATTTCCTGTTTTTAAATTTATATTTTTGAAATAAATATATATTCACCTTTACTATCATAGATAGATAGCAAAAATGAAATAGAGAATGATCTCATCGTCGTACTTATTCTGGGAAGAAGTCATCATTCAAACATGACTAAACTTTTGCTTTATTTTCACCTATTTTGTCACCAGTTTTTTGCCCAAGTTTTTGAGGCTAAGGTTGAATTGCTTTAAGACATGAAAACTATAAAATTTCGAAAATGGTCAATTTTTTGATTCGTCATACAAAGAAAATTTTTGACAATTTCGAAATTTTTGCCTCCAATTTTCATCATTTTTTTGTTACTTTAAATGTATTATAAATTCAGATGACTTAACCTCTCCACCACCGACAACAGATGTTTCATATTTTTTGCTATTTTTTGTAAAAGGTTTCTTCAGAGAATCTTTCTTTTTTTGTGGGTGGTCAATGACTCGTTGCTACTGCCCTCAAAAAAAATATTTAAATAAACAAAAGTAGGAAGAAAGTTGGAGGAGGCGAATTATTATATTTAATTATAATGTATAACTTCTTAAAATTTTTGTTGGTATTTACTTTTCAAATTTAAAAAACAGTCTCATTAAAATTAAAGACGTTTTTAAAAAAATTTACTGAACTTTTTTGTGACTTCATTCAAATATTTTATTTTACGGATAGTTATGCATTCCAATCAAGACCATTTCACCTTTTACCGCCTTTTAACTTAAAGTTTCAAAATTTCCTATCGTTCATTCTGTTTATCTCATTTATGTTTCTATTCGATATTTGCGAAACATTTACAAAAACTTTCTTAACGTGGCGTGTTTTCTTTACAACTGCATCGAATTATTGCATCATTCTTACGTGCACCCATTTTTTCAGGTTATTCACACGCTTTTTTAATATTTTTCTTCTTCTATATTTCATTATTTTTATATGCTTATAGTTTGTACGAATGTGTTCAACATTATATGAAACTGAAATGCAACGTTTTTTCTATCCAAAATCTCCAACTTCTGCTCGATCAAATATCCTTTTATCTTCAACTTCAAGCTCAACGGATTCTGCCGTAAGCTCTTCCTCATCTGTTTCCCCATCGTCATGTGAAAGTATTATTGACTCGGATATGGGTTCACCAAATCATGAAAAAAATTCTCCCCCAGAATATTGTGAAATTGCATTAAAAGAATTAGCAGAATTAATTCGATCACCAAGAAAATTATTAATTATGGATTGCCGAAATTTTGTTGATTATAATCATTGTCATATTGCAAAAAGTATTAATACTTTATATTCAAGAATTATGCGTAAACGATTAGTTGATAACAAAGTAAGTTTTGATTTTAAAAAACGATAGCAAATATTTTGGAAAACATTTTCCATAAAAAGATTACTGTCATTTTGTAATATGTCCAGCACGAAAAAAGTGCTTTCAAATATTAAAATTTTGAGCAGTTATTAATTAATATATTTTATTTTATGATCAGACTTCCGCTATAAGAATTTTGAAATCTACTTTACAGTATCCTCACAAAAACTACTTTTAAGACGCTCCCTCAAATTTTAAATATTTCAAATTTTAAAACAGTAAATTAAATTTGTTTAAAGCTATTTTCATGACATTTTAACAATTTAATTTAACCCTAAATTATATACCTTTAAAAAATTAAGAAACATCAAATAAACGAACTCTTTCTTTATTTAATAATAATATGTGACAAATTTTAAGTGAAGAAAATGAGTGTCAAAAGCCCAAAAATTTAAAAAGCCTTAAAAGTTACAATTTTAAAGCACCTCTAATTTTTCTATAGTAAAATCTTAGCTAGGCTATTAAATTAAGTATATGTTTTAAAAAAAGCATGTTCCCCCATAAATTTGATCGTAGCCTTTTTTAAAGCTTACTTTTCTTTCTTAAAAGAAATATGAAAGTTTGTTGTTTGTTTTTCAAATAAAGAAAATGGGGATGAATGAATCAGGCAATTAAATGTGGGCTTTTCAAAATTTATGGTTACATTTTTTTTTCATTGGAATATCAATTTTATACTCTCTCTTTTTTCACATTCAAAATTTTAAGAATTACTTTTTCTTGAAAATTCTAAAAAACATTCATCATGGATATTTGTCCAAAATATATGCTTATTAAATGTGACTCATTTTATTTTTTTTTCAAACTACTTTTTTTATTGCAAAAACAAAAAAACTTTAATTTAATAGCAGCCAATTTTAAAAAAACGGATACTGTAAAAGATTAAAAAGACTTTGAACTTTCTTGTAGCAAAAATAAGTTATTGCTGCGTTTTTTCGTTGTAGAAATTGAAATAAAGCTAAAAACAAAAACATCAAGTTTAAGGGGGTTGACGTTGTAGTTTTCTATGAACATTTAATTTCTATTTTTTTTCTATAATGCTTCAAAACACACTCTATTAAATTTTATTTTTACGTTTTTTGAATAATACATTTTAAATTTAAATTTTATGAGGAGGTGAAAAAAGGATCTGAATCATCTGCTCAATTTTGTTTTGCTACACCTACCTTCTTCCTTCACCATCTGAAGCAGCAGCTTCTGTGCCATTTTGTGCCATTTCTTTTTTCGCTTTCCAAAAAAAATATAAGCCGATGTTTTAATTATTTTGCAAGAAAAAAAATACATAAATGCATATCAAAAAGATAAATGAATAAATTTGAGCTTTTTTTCTAATCCGCATTTTTATCATGTTCATTGAAAAAAAAAATTGTTAAGCATCAAAATACGGCATTTTTCTAAAATTAAATATGCTATTTTTATTTGCGAGGTTTGCAGCTGAAGGAAGCATGAACCAAGCAAGGTTTTTTTGACAGAAACAGCAGCAACAAAAATAGAAAATTACTTTTAAGCTAAAAATGTAAGAAAAGGAAGTTACACGGATGACTAATATCTTTTAATTTTTTTCCAAAAGTAGCAAAAAATTTGTAATCTTTTATTTTTCGTAATCCCTTTTTTTCCTGCAGAGAATATAAAGAAAAAAACGTAATTTCAAAGATATTTTTCTAATAATTACTACAGAGATAATGCATAAAAGATTTCCTTTTTTTGTAACAAAAAAGGGATTAAACTTTACTCTTTTTGTGATCTCTTAAATAATTTACAAAAATTTACCAATTTACAACACATCAGTGATAATCCTGCTAAAAAAAGCTTCTCTGATTATTTGAATCTGACGCTTAAATTTTGCAATTACCGTTTTTAAATCTGATAAAAGAATTTTTATTTTTGTAATATAAAAAATGCAGTCATATGAGATAATTAAATTATTTTCAAATTTAATTAATGTGTACTTAAAACGTGCATGTGAAAAAGGCTTAAGTTTTTTGTGATGCTTTAATTAAATTTAATTTTTTAATAAACAAAACACACTCATGTTAAGCAGTAATTTTTCAGTTTAAAGAAAAACAATAAATTAAATTTTAAGAATTAGGTTTTTGGTCTTGACAGAAAGTTTATTTACTACTTTCTGAGTAATTTTTTTATTATTAAATTTTGAAGTATTAAATTTTTTTACTACTCATATTTACAAACACACAAATAAATTTCTTGCTTTATTTTTTGTGGTACGTGACTTTTTTCAAAGTATGAAAAATGAGACATTTTTAAGGCGATTTATCAATTACACATCTTTTTTAATAATAAAGCTAATCACTAAAATCCATAGTTTTAAATATTTTTTGGCTTGTTTAAAGAACAGGGTTAATTACTCTTTTTTATTATCAGCAAAAGATCATAGTCCATATCCTGTAGGTGATAAGGTGGTAGGTATACTGTAAAAAAACTGTAAAAAAAGCAGGGGAGCAAAGTTTATGTAAAATTACTCATTTCCCAATAAAAAAAACAAATTAAAGGACATATTAATGGCACAAACATTATATTACTCATAAATCCCCCAACTAAGATGATACATTAAAAAATAACTACTATTACTCATTTTTTTTTATTTTATTAAAAAAACAGATATTCATAAAAGTTGTTTTTTTGAAAAACATCAGATATCAGTTGTCAGAAGTTAGTAATCATTCAGAATCTTTAAAATAGTATCTCTGTAATTAAATTTATTCAACCCCTCTTTTTTCGAGACATTATTGTTTTTGTGTTTAGTTTTAAAAATAATCATCGCTTAATACTACGACGACACTTTTTGAAGTCAGACATTTTAAAAAACCAAGACAGCATTATTGAAGTTAGTCATTATAGACAGACATAATAATGATAATTGCCATAGTTATTATTTTCCCTTTAAGACTTTTGAAGTTGTTTGTGTTTTGTTAAAAGCTGTCATTTTTTTTTAAATACACAAAAGGGAATTGAAAAAAGTTATTAGTAATAATAA
>CABFKO010021467.1:3315-26149 GCA_901766855.1 Panagrolaimus sp. ES5
TATGTAATTAATATAATTAATATATGTATATAAAACTTAGTAGAACAAACTTTATCTTGTCTTGGAACTTTTTCTTGTGCAATATCTGTCATGGAATCATCAACATCAACGACATCAACCTAAAGAAAATGAATCAAATTTAAAAGGGGAAAGGGTTTTTTAAATAATTTACTTCAAAGTCTTCATCATCTTCATCTGGCTTAACTTCATGTGGATTTGAGGTCATAAAATGACCACTATGAATAGGTTCTTTAGCTGCCATGGTTTAATATATAGATCTTAAAAAAACGATAATGGATAAAAAAATATTATTTTTGGTGGTAATAATAACTGTAATAATTACATAGACGAAATATGGCAAATAAAAATGGATAAAAAAAATAAACACAAAAATGAAACACTCAAATGCAGAAAAAAAAGAAAAGACAGAAAGAAGGTTAACAAACGTGGTGGCAAATAGTCAGTCTCAATTCCATACCGCTTTAGCATTGCTGCTGCAGCAGCAGTCTTGCCAATGTCTTTAACCACTAAGCCTTTTTTTCTTCCACAAAGACCATTTTTAAAAAATGGCAATGCTGTTATAAAAGGAAAAACAAATAAATAAAAATAAAAATCAACATTTAAATATTTATTAATAAAAAGAAAAGGGATTCAATATCACGATGCTGACATCTTTAAACGAAAGAATAATATTATTATCAAATTTAATGCAGGTTTTGTGATCTCACGTTTTTTTTCAAAAAAAACGACGTTTTTCAGACTTTTAAAACAAAAAAGAAAGAAACATCTTAAAGAAATATATAAATTTTGGGGGCACATTTTTTACCATATCATATTCCCAAAAAAAGCGCGTCACAGTCCACACACGTTTTCTCGATTCAATTTTTTTTGGTCACGTGGTTGTCTTCAAGGGGTATATTTTGTTTCGCTGATATTATTTTAATGTTTCATGTTAAAAGCGGGGATCGCTCTCTCTCTTTTTCACATTGACGGTTGTTCTTGCATCACGAGAAGGAGAACAGAAAAAGTATAAGCGAAAAACAGAGACACTATGGAGGGGGGACCCAATAACTAAGTCTTTTCTTCGCTTTAACAAACGATGATTGTTCGACCCTAACAGACAATGAAAAGAGAAGTGATTGGAAATAAAAATGATTGAGGGTTCATTGCTGCCTGCCTGCTACAAATATTGATAACCCTTTTTTTAAAACCAAAAATTCTTTTATATAAAAACGCTTTGAGAATTATGGTTTTGAAATTTAAAAAAAATTGAATTTTGCATTTAATAACAGACTATAAAATACAAAATAGGCAACAAAAATCAACTTCTTAAAAAATGCTTGAAATCAATAAATACGCTTAAAGATTTATGCGATTCTTTTGTTACCTCTTTAGTTTCTTTAAAAAAACTATAATGCGATTACTTTTTTTTGATTATACAACCGCATGCAATCGATTTATGCCTCTTCTCACTGACACTTCAAAGAACAACTAATAATAATAACTTATAATTTTATACCACATAATTTTTTATAATCTTTTATTCTTCAAGTAAATATTGATTACTTAAAAGTTAAAATTAAATATGAAATATGTTTCAAAAACTTATCGCACCATATAAAAAAAACTTGGTTTTTGATCAAATACTATCAGTCAATCAATCGATCGATCATGCTTTTTTTCATTTTCTTCCTTTCTTTTTTTGTGTCAACTTTTATCCGTGCTGGTGTATGTGTTTGAATGAGTACGCTTTGCACTTGCTACTTTAACATCAAAATTTGTTAAAAATTTAAAAATATTAAAAACAAATAATTGAAATGTGCATTTATTTTAAGTTTTGATAAATTGCACCTTTTTTTTGATTTGTAAAAAAAGAACAAAGGAAATAGTTAACATATAAAAAATAGGCAAGAATATTTAATAAAACAACAATAATAATATTTATGTATTTATTTAATTTTGAAAAAACAGTTTATAATGTTTGAACGGCTTGTATCAATTGATTTAAAGTTGCGGCTAAAGTTGTACTACTTCGTACAAGTTGTTTTGCCTCTTGACCATATTGTTGTCCATCATATGCTTTTTCCATATCATTTACAGTATCAATAAGTGCACGAAGCATTTGATCAACTTTTGATGTCATTAATTGTGCTTGATATAATGAATTACTTTTTCTTAAAAGTATTTCAGCATATTCGCTAACTTTATCGGCACAATCTACTGTATCCAAAACACTTCCTTGCCATTTTTCTTTTGATGATGAATGCATTGTTGTAACTCGTACCATATTTTTACATCTAACAAAAAAGAGCACAAATTTAATTAACTGAATTATTAATACACTTTTTCTCTGTCTATTTTTTTGTCCAAAAAATGGGATTGCCCTCTTACCCGGATGCTAATAAACTCAATTCTTCCATCATTTTTTCTTTTTCTATTCCAACTGTTTGACGCTTTCTTGGACTTTCATTTGGGATATTGTTCATCGTTGTTGAAAGCCTACTTCTTACTTCATTTAGCCTGCAAACAAAGCATAAAAGTACGTATGTACATACATGCAACAAAGTTTATTTTTGGGGGGTATAAAAAATAGCAACAGATAAACTTCTTCTTCTTTTTAAACAAACAATTTGGCATTTTTAAGAAATAGGACGAAAAAAACTATTTGTTTGCTTTTAGAAAAAAAGAAAACAATTTTGTTAACTTAAATAGTTTAAGGCTTTTTTGAATATATCATTCTTTTCAAAAATAAATTTATTTAACGTACCGTTGATTGATTTGAGTAAAATTTAATGGTTCATGTACAATTCTTCCATTAGGAATAATTTTTGGAGATAAATTTCCAAATCGATTTGTTACAGGTGGTTCAGGGCCTTCAGTGAGATCAGACAGTAATCCCCGACTTAATAAAGAAGATGACCTTCGACGGCTACAAAATTTATCCAATAAATTTCCACCACTGTGTGTGGCTGCTAATGATGTACGATGTAAACGAGCAAGAAGAGGTGAAACAGAAAACCTGAAAATTTTAAAAAAGATTTTGCATTTATTAATTAAAATTTTTATGCTTAAAAAATTTCTTACTTTGATTGTGGATTTTCTAACCCGGTAAATTCTTTCAACGACATTCGTCTGACTTGAGGTTTTGTTTGTGGGTCTTCACTTTCCCATTCCTAAATATAGAAAATGAATTACAACTGATGTTTTTTCAATTATTTAAATAATTTACCTTTCGTACAGATGCATAAGTTTTTGGGACAAAATCATCACCAAAATCTAAATCTTTATCATCCATTGGAAAAGTTTTACTTGTTGGTAATCGTTGAAACTGATTATTGCCAAAATATGCTGCAAAAGGAGAATCCTTGCGGCTCAATGTCTTCGGGGCGTGGCTAATGTTGTTATTTTGAGATTCCCCAGAAGCTTTTTCAGGTTCTTCTACCTTATAGAATATAGGGGAATAAAAGCATCTAGGAGGTTTTGGAGGAGGTTCATTTTCTGCAAAATTAAACCGCACATGTTTGCGCTGTGAAACCATTTATGCTTTTGTTTTAAGTTTAATTATTAAACTTTTTTTCAGTCTCACTTTTCTTTGTTTACTATTTTGAAAAAAAGTGCAATTTAATAATGTAAATTCTAGGACCAAAAAAAGTAAGCAAGTAACAAAAAAAAATACGGCACGCGCTCTGATATTCAAAATTGTGGTAAAAAATATTGAACTAAAAAAATGTATGCATGACAAAAGAAAATATAATTTTGTAAAAAATGTTGTTAAAATTTTGAAAAACAAGAACTAGAGAAAAACAGACGAAAAATTGCGGCTTTTAAAAAAATGAAAAAAATAGTTTGTCGTTTTTGACAAAGGCTTTTTTGGTAAAAAAAGTTGCGCCAATTTAGTACGGCATATTGAGATGCTTGTTTAAAGTCACAACTTTCTTTTTTTCTTCTTATGTCAGTCGGCAAGATTTTTTGCTTTTTTTTGTGCTCCTTAAATCAGACTCATGGGAACTCCAAGCACTTGAAAGAAAAATGAAAAAAAAAGAAGAAAGAATAGGATGCAAGTATTTTTAAAGTTGATGTAAAGCGGTATCATTCAAATATTTGGTAGTACATCTTTTACAAAAAAAGAAAGAAAGAATCTTACGTTTTTTTCCAGCAAGTGAATTTGTCAAGTCAATAATTTCAGAATCGTTGCACACTCGATCAGGGAATAACGACAAAATATTTTCAACCTGTTTCTCCTGAAATTTTAAATTTTCTTAAGATATAGAAAAACGATTCCACAAAAACGGATTACAAAGCTTAAAATGTTTTTTTTTCTTAAAGCATCTCATAAACTTTTCTTTCAAGACAATGCCAGGTTTCTTGGCAACATCCAAAAAAGAAGAAGATTTTTAAGTGTGCATTTATTTATAACGTTTTTTTGTTAATGCGTTTTTGAAAAAGGTTTTAAAAAAATTCTGGGGTTTATAATTTTCCAGAAATTTTTTAAATTTTTGCCTAAAGAAGCTAATTTTTGAAAGAAAGTGGTATGCAAGAAGAAGCTTAAAGATGTATTTTGTTCCTCAGTTTTTTCTCCAAAAGAAACAGGATACATGCTTTGGGTAACAATGATTTTATATAAAAAACGGCATTGGACAAAGCATGAACGTTTGCTTCTTCGCATTTTTTATAACAAAAACTCAAAAAACAACAAAAAATGCTAAAAAAATTTGTGGGTCTAAGATGAATGACATGTCGTTTGAAAGAAAACCTAACAGGAAGAAAATAAAATGTGAAAAAAAGAGGAATACAACCCTGCCTTATATCTTTCCATTCTCATTCATTCTCGCTTTCCTTCGTTTTCTTTTTATGTTTAAAAGCATGCTCTTAAAGTTATTTAACAGCGGCAATTAACTTGTTTTGATCTCGACATTTCATTTTACGTTGTGGCTTTCAAAAAATGGTTGGATAAAAACATTTTTTTGAAAGTTTGAAAAATATATTACTGCGCAATTTGATGCTTTTCAAAAATTTCTAACGTGTTAAACAATCTAATTAGCATACTCATAGAAAAGTCTTAATCCTCAGAATTACATATAAAAGCTTGTTTTTCAAAATAAACTCTTTTAAAAAATTAAATGGGAATTAAAAGAATAAGCATAAATATAAAAAAATTACCCCAAAAGACTTTGGATTTAATAAAGAATCCAGGTTTTTTTCATTTAATTGCGGAAGTTGATCAGGTGAATTTAAACCAAACGAAACAGTTTTATTGTCACTCGGTGGAACCAAAGAATTTCTTTGAATAAAAAGAAATCGCTTTGGTGGATTTTGTGAATTTTGTGGACTTGTTGGCGTTGAAAATTTTGCAAGAATATCATTGTAATTTATTTTTGGAGATTGGCTACAATCAGTATCACTTGAAGATGAAAGACGTCTTGTGCTCCTTGGTAGCAATGCACCGTTAGGAACTGAATGCCTAAAAATATGGAAAAAAAGTGTTAAAAAAATGAATAATATAAGACACAAAAAAAAGAAAATTACCTTTGTTTATAAATTCTTATGGAATCACGAAAGCGCGGAGAAAGAGAGGATCGATTTTTAACAAGTAATGAATCAGTAACTTGTAAGAATTTTGTACGTCGAATTGATGGACTTCCTCGAATACTTCTTGGTTCAATTGAATTATCAGATGGAGAAGAATCATCAATAAACTTCGAAGTTTCTGATATAGCTTCTGATTTCTTATTTGAATGAATGCTTCCATTTTTTTCTCGAATTGGAACTTTTCCTCCCAAATGCGATACACCTGTTTCAACGCTGCAATGATCTGTAGATCCATGAGAAGTTGCTCCAATTGTATCATGATAGGATGGAGGCTCATATAAAAAATTAGCCATAATTTCCACGCCACTTTTTACTTCACTAGAATAATTCCATCCAGCTGGATAAACATAATGTGTGCCGCGATATGGTGGGGCTAAAATTAGGCAGATAAAAAAATGCCATTATTAACATCGCTTACCACTTTGAATATCTTCAATTGGTTCATTACTGTATTCAACAGGAATAGTTTTTTTATAAATAACTTTACAATATCCTAATACATACAGAATGAAATCATTTAAATCATCTTTATCAATAAAAAAATCAAGGCCTTGTTGTGAACTGCTTTTTAGTTTTACTGTAACCGCTCGAAAGATATCAATATCGGATGATACAATTAAACTCTCAATAATGTTATAATCAATTGAAATATTTGGTTGTGAAAGTTTTCCAGGTTGTCGAACAAGAAGCCCTTGCAACGGATCGGTCTATAAATGGATTACAGTAAGATATTATTGTGAATACATGAAAATAATAACCTGAATAATCATATCTACATGTGTTTGTTTAAATGTTACAGAAAAGCATCGACCACTAAAAGTTGGAAGATGGCTGACAATTTGAACATATTTAAGCTTTAAGCTTAAACTTATATCAGTAATATCTTCAATATAAGAGCAAACAGAAAAAGCTGAAAAATTATTACAGTAAATAAAATGGCTACTGTATATTATCTTACAGGGCAAATCTTCACTTAATGAACATTTTTTGATTGGTGTACAATCTCTTGGGCTAATACTTGATTGACATCTTGCTTGTGGTTCTTCGTCGTCGTCCTTTTTGAGATAAAATCTTAAATGTTTTCTTATTTCTTTTCTTTTAACATTTTCTAATAAAATTGTTGGTAAAAATGTTGCAAGACCGTATTCTTTTCTAAAAATTATGAAAAGCTTTCTTTATGAAATTTGAATTTATAAGTTATATCTTACTCCATTCGACTCACACTTGCTCTTCCATTTGGTTTTAAGCTGTTTGTATCAATGGCAATTTGTCGGAGATGTAATGCCGCTAAACGAACCTTAAATATAAATGTTGGTTTTATTCTGTTTTAAAATAAATAAAAATTTACACAAGCTTCATATCGCATTTCATATGAAAATCTTCCGGCTACAACATCATTTACGCATTGCTCATAAAGATAATTAAATGCAAATGGATCATCAGTGGCAAATTCTCTTAAATCCACTGGGACAAATGTTAATCTGAATCGAGCTCGAGAAGATTGAGAAGAAGGCAATGATGCAATCTAATTTAAATTTGAAAAAATGTTAGCAAAAAAAAGAATAGTTCCTTATTACTTTACTGAGCAATTGATCGGGAGCTAATAATGATAATTTTGGTGACCTTGTACATATTGATTGCTCTGAAGCTAATGTAAATCGATCACCATTTTTAATTTGTAATTTTTCAACAAGACTATTCAATACATCCTATAAAAATAGTTATATTTGTTAAAATTAATATTTTACAAATATTTTTCTATACCTGAACTACCGTAGTTTGATCATATTTGAAAGACTTTGTTTGTCCGTTTTCCAAAAAACAACGTATAACATTTGGAAAAACAGGAAACCCTTCATGCTAAAAAAAGCCAATGAATGAAAAAAGATTAAAGAAGAAGAAGAAGGAGGATTAACTTACTGAATCACCATTTGAAACAAATATTCTATCTTCAAATCTTACACGACAATTTCGCCTTTTTGTATTTTTCTTTTTTGGTGGCAATTGTGCTACTGTAATTTTGATAGGTGAATTGGAACCCCGAATCATTGCCACCACTTCATCTTTACCCTTTTCTTTAACATCTAATCCATTCACTTCAATTATTTGATCATTTGCTAACAATTTACCGTCACTTGGACCACCTGTAAATAATCTCGTTATAAAATGGTAATAAAAAAGTTTAAAGCTACCTAAAGTAACAAATTGTATAATAACTGGATGCTGTGAAGCAGCAACAAAACCAAAACCAATCGTTGGATGCCGATGAATTTCATACGTTCTTTGAGGCACTATATCTGGGATATCTGGGGATGAAGTAGAAACAATATCGGTTTCATTTGATCGGGTAGTCATTAAAGATGAGGAACCTTGTCTTGGATCTTCATATGTGGTATTCTTTGTTATATGACTAAATTACAATAATAATAAAATTTATTTTAATAACTGAAAATTTTGTTACTTAATAAAGTACTGTGCACCAAAGGCATCCACAGCTTCTTCCCATCCATAAGGAAGTTGAAGATAACAATTCCATGAAACTCTTGGCGGTTCCCAATATGATTGCTTTGTTTTATGACTAAATAGTTTAACTTTTTTTAGCAAAATTTAACTTTATAACATACTATATATAAAATATACGACCCTCAGCCAAAACGCATAAATCGCATTCTGATGGAACATGTTTTCCTTCAAATGTATGATAGTCGTCGCCGTCGTCATTCTCGTCAACATTGTCGTCGTTGTCTTCTTCTTCTTGACCATTGTCATTCAAAATAGCGTCAACAGCATTGTTTAATGACATTGTTTGAAAAGAAAAACGCATCCGTCTTGTATATGTTATTTTTTCCTCGTCTAGTTTGGTTTCTTAAGGCTTTTACTTTTTTGACGAGGGTGTTGCAAAAACACGCAACCAATTTTCAAGATTATTTTGGTTTTTTTCATGTACAAAAATATATTTTGAGGGCGCATTACATTGCGCCCAAAATCATTTAACTAAAAAAAACAACAAAATAAGCCTTTAAATGTATTTCTCTCTTTTTCCCAAATATTTAAAAAAAGTAACTCGAGTTAATGAATGATAGAGAGATAACATCAAACTTGAAACATTACAAACAACTTTGATTTCAGGAAAAACATAAACAACAAAAAAAGAGAAGGGAAGAAATGAAGCATAAGGGCGCAAAAAAAGAGAAAAAAAAGAATACAGCCCAAAATTGGCGTGCTTCAAAAAGTTCCTTTTTGGCTTAGTTTAATATGGTTTTTTTTTTAAAAGATGAAGCTATTTTCGTATCAACTTTTAAAAAGAACGACTTCCAATAATCATAATTTAATTTGAAGGGGGGAAAATGGAGGAAGGAAAAAAATATTTAGAATGTATCATTTTGATAAAAAAAAGAATTTTTATGGTGGTGGTTTGTAAGCTTATTTCTTGACGAAAATTCAATCACGCAAAAAGCTACCAATAAAAATGTCAAGAAAATTTGAAAAAAAAAGTTAGACTAAGCTGCTTTTTGATGGAAATAAAGAAGCAACATAGGGTTTAATTGAATATCTCATTGGGCATAAAAAAAAGGAAAGAAAAAAGGCTTTTTTGGAAGGATTTTTTAAAGGCATCAAGTGTCGCCAAAATTCTGTTCTTTTCATTTTTGTTTTGTCTTTTTGTTTTTGTTCTTCGTAATACCATCTAATAAAGACGTCTTTTTGTAGTTCAAATTAAAAAAATCTAGTGTAAACAGTATACAACAACAAGTAAGTGAAGAGAAGAAGAAAAAAAAGTGTCATAATGAAAAAAAAAAGAAGAAGAAGCTGAAAGTACCTCTGCCCACTTTATTCTTCTTTGTCTTTAATGAATATATTCATCAATCTAGGATATAGCAAAAAATTACCAATTTTTATTTGGTAATGGCACAAGAAAAAAAAACTATTTTGTCAAAAAAAATATTTATATAACATACATCTCAAAAGTCTCTTCATTTCACTGAGAGTTTTTAATACACTCAGCGTCGCAAAAACAGACGCAAAAAAAGGTTTTTATTTTTTTCATTGCTTCATGCTATACACCAAAAATTTTGCCGAGGTTTTGACCCCGAAGTAAGCTCTTAGATGCTGGAAAAAAAATAAAATAAAAACTGAAAGAACGCCGACAACGGTGTAGAGAGGAAATAGCTTATTGAAGTGCAAAAAAGGGGGATAAAGTTTATAAGCAAAATAAAATAAAAATGAGAGAAAACAAAAAAAAATGAGCGAGAGAGTGAGTGAGAAAGAATAAACGTTATGTAATAGGTTTTTAAATAAACTTAAATTTTATATGGAAGAAGAAGAAAAAATTGCTGGGTTAGTTTTTAAAATTTCTGTCACAAAAAATTAAAAGAAAGAGGGCAAAAATCGGTTATCGAATTGGTCAAATCTTTTTGATGTAAAAAAATGGAGTAATTAGTATCAAATTAATTGAAGGTCATTAAAAAAGGAAACAATTTGTTTTATTTTTTTCTACAAAAACAAAAAGAAAAATTAGAAAGACTCCATTAAGCATTAAAAGCTAATGAACCAAAATTACAGTAATGAAGAAAAAAAAAATGAAACATGCGTTCAAAAAAAGATAAAAAAAAGATGAATTTATTGAAGCACATAATTAAATGTCATACAATAAAAAAAACAAAGGTATAAGCATAAAACATAGTACCGGAAACAAAAAAAAGAATATAAATATAGAAAATAAAAAGGAAAAAAGCATGCTGTCACACCAGGAGGCACCTTCTTGAGGAGCAACGACAACGACAACTTCATCAATGCGAGCTCGCCATTATGCTTCTCTTTTAGTCGTGGGAGCAGTCCACGTTTTTTTTAACTTGGGGCCAATTTTTACTCTCTTTTTATAAATACATATATATGTATATGGGCAAGCTATTTGGCACATATATATATATATATAGGAAGGCATAAATGTGTTGGTGTGCGGTGTTCCTAATTAACAGCATCCACCACTAAATTTTAACGTTTCAAAAATGCTTTTTCTTCTCTAAAAAAATAAAGAAAGGAATAGAAAAAATCCTTTAAAATCTTAAATTAAATTTGTTTAAAGTTGTATTTTTTTAAAGTTTATTTAAGAAAAAGAGTTTGAAGTAATAGACGAAAAAATTGACGTTTCAATTTCATTTTATGAAACCATTACGCGATTCTGTTTATTTTTTTCATAAATGGTAGCTTACATCATCAAAGTTTTTTAAGGTAGTCTTTGGACCCTGTAAGTCCTTCTTGATTTGATATGGAAAAAAAGCCAATTAAACACCACTTTTAAAAACTAAAAGAAACAAACGCATTTTGAGAAAAAGGAAGGAAAAAAATAAAGTTTATTGACATGGTATGAAAGCCTTTTTTTTATATATTTAAATTGCCTACGATTGATAGCCTTCTCATTGCCAATAAAGATGAGCATCTTGAGACACTCTGTAAATGGCTGTTTCAACATCCGAAATATAAAAAAGAGGGAAAATAAAAAATTTAAAGCGAATCCATTTTCGTTATTTTTCTTTTTTATTTATCTTTTTTTTTGTTAAAGTCAAATAAATGGTATAACTATTAAAATTCAAATTAATATTGAAATAGTGAGTGACAAAACAGAATGCACAAGAAAAATAAGGGAAATGGATAAAAATGACATTTTGTACATGTTTGGATGGGATCATTAACACAATTTTTTTGGCAACACATTTATGGATGCATAATGACAAAAGTCATATTGTTTTGAAAAATAAAATTGTTGTTTTTTACACTAATAAATGTTAATGATTTATTTTATTTAATTTGGTGGTCATTATTACAATAGAAAAAGAAAAAAGCATCACAGTAAAGTACCGGTATTTTAAAATAAACTCGAAATTTGCACATTTTTAGCAATAAAATATATACACATTAATAAAGAAAGAGAGATCAAAGAAAAAAATACAGTTTTTTTAAAAGCAATTATCTCCCCATGGATCATTTGAGGTATCATCCTTGGGGGAGGGAGGTAAAGCTTTAGTCATAATATTTGGACGAGGTTTTGGTATACGATGTAACGTTGATGAAACTGAAGCAGTCCTCCCATACATTGGAATACGCTGAAATATTAATGTATTTTTATATATGAAAAAAAGAATTTTTCAAAATCATACTGTAGAAGTTGAACGACCCCCAGCATTTAAGCGTAACACGCCTTTAAAATCAACTGATTTACTTGTTGGTATATTTGCAGAAGGAACACTTTCCTCTTTTACAACAATTTCACCATTCGTCGATGCAGAAGATGATGGACGAGATTCATGCTTTTTTCCTTGCAAAGCTTCTTCTCGTAATTCTAGAATATTTAAAATTATTATAAAGTCTAATTTCAAAATGATTTACTTTTTTCTTGTTCTTCGATTTTGCGGGACATTTCCAAAAAAGATGACCCACATCCATTATTATCATTAATATTTTTGGTTGTTTCAACGTTTTTAAATTGCGGAGAAATATTAGCATTTTGTTGACGGCAATTGTTATTCGGGGAAATAGTTGGCGGACGAAGACCAGATTTGCTCATGGTATTGTTAACAGCTGGAATTTTACTTGTTCCCAATACAACATTTGGTTTTGGACTAGTTTTATCATTCGGTACAGAATTTTCACGACGTGGAGAAACTTTTGAACCATTAATATTTTGCACCGATAGCTGTTTTGATTGATCCTTTGAAACTCGAGGCGAAACTTTGTATATATTTTGGCGATTATTTGAATTAACGATTCCCCTTGGAGATGCTTGAGAATTAATATTTGAAATATTTGGTGAATTTTGAGTACCGTATCGTTGAACATTTGATATATTTGGATTACGAGGAGAAGTTTTCGATGTTGATTCAGGATTCTGATCATTCCACGTTGCTACCGTACCAGTTTCTGTAAATGATTATAAAATTAAAGTAAGGAAAAATTTGCAAAGATCAGGCATACCTTCTTTAAAATTTGTTTCAGCATCAAAAAATTCTTCTCCATCAGAATCATTGTCAATTTCAGGCGCTAAAAAGGCTAAAAAAAGAATTTTAAATATCCCTTCTTAAAAAAATCGAAAAAAATGAATCAACTTTCAATCCATCAAATATAAAGCTATAAAAATTCTTACAATTATCCGAAGTACTACTGCTTGTTTTGTCATGTTCTTCTGTAACTGATGTCAAGAGAGAGCTAGGATGAGACGGCAAATCATGTATTATCTTTTTTCTTTCTAAAATATAATTAAAATTATAGTTGTTTGTTTTATCCATTTTATACAATTTTGCATCAAAAATATATTTTAAAACTGACGTTTTTTCTGTGATTGCATTATTCGATGAAGTTTAGTATGATCATATTGAGAATTTTTTAAAGCTCCATCTAACCATTCTTGAGTTGATATTGATTCGCTAGGATTTTGAACATCATCATCTGGACCAGTTAGCCATGTCTCACAATCTGTAGATAAAGTCAAAAATGCAAGGTCTAAATTACTTTCAGAAGCTGTTGAATTCCTTGAAGCTGGACCTGTGGCCATCTGTCAGTAATCTAAAAATCAAAGAAAATAAAAAAGAATCTATACAAAAGAATTTTTCATTGGTTTTTAGAAAAGTAAAACAGGACAAAAGTTTTATTCTTTAATTTTTCCCAAAGAAAAAAAGATGGACAAACGAGTGCAAGTATTGACGCAGTAGTAATAGTAATGGAAAAGAGGGAGAGGGAGAAAGAAAGCAAGGACACTGGCAACCAGCTGCTTTCGTCCTCGGTTTTTTTATCGTCATGCAACAAAAAGCTAAACTAAACGCGTCAGTTTTCTTTGCTGCATAAAAGTTGGAAGACAAAAAAAATCTGAAGGGGGCTCCAATGTGTTTTTTTTAATTTAAAAAAATGAGCTTTTCAAACCATTTGGTCAACAACAAAAACTTGTCAAATGCTTTTTGATTTTATATTTTTGTTCATTCAAGTGTAAAATTTTTCGCTGTAAGAAATCTGTCAATAAAAAAACTGTTTCAAAAACTGTCACAAAAATTTGACATATTCTTTTATATTAACAATTTTTATATAATTAAAAAGAGTAACAAGTTAAAATAAATTTATACATAATTAGAAACGATATTTGTATCCTTTTTTATATTTGTAATATTCTCCGGGTTGTAACTCTGGATTACAATCTAACGGTACAATTCTATAATAAAATATTATCCAAAATGTAACACATATTGCTAAAACAATAATTTCAATTCCCCATATAAGCATAGGACCATATTTTTCAAATATTGTGGTCATAAGTAAAGGACCAATTGTACGTGCAAAGGATCCTGCCATCAAGGAAACACTTTGCATTGTTCCCTGCAAAAAGAAGAAAAGATTAACAAATAATAAAGCATTAAAAATAATACTTGTTTTCGATTTCCAAGAATTTTGCTGAATAATGTACTCATTGAAATATTTAAGACGGGAAAAGCTAAGGACATGCAAATAACATTTGTAATAGCATAAAGCCAAAATGGAACTTTTTTTGTGTATCCACACCAATCATAACTATCCAAACAACCAACAGTTTCATTCTTTCCTTGATCATTAAGAATAGTTTTTTGATCAACATCATTGGGCAAAAATGGGAAAGGAAATGTAATAACGTGATAAATAAGTGCTAAACAGATTGCAATAATAACTGCCATACGTTCTCTCGATTGACTTACACTAAAAATTATAATGTTTTAATTACCGTTAATAAAAAAGCTTTGAAAAACTTACTATCTTCCAATTCTAAATGCAAAAGCAAGATAAGTAAATAGAGAAACAACTCCACCAACAGTTTGAATTATTCCAGTATAAAAAACTGCATCAGAATTTGTCCAATCAAACATTGCAATACTGTACATTGATCCAATACTGAAAACATAAAGATCAATAGAAAATAAATGTATATCTTACTTACGCTTCAGTATTTGTAATTACAAACATCATACAAAATTGAGTAAAAATGCAAATTCCAGTAGGTAACCGTTTGAAACTTGGCAAAACAAAATAAGGATCTAAAATACAGTATTTATGGTAAAAAGAAGACAATAATAAGTTTACTAATTCAGAAAAGGTAAATAAATAATAAACGTTTTCAAATTTAAAAGAAAAAATTTTTTAAATTAAAAAGTATGTAATTTGTATAATGAAAAGTATTATTTTGTATTGGACAAAATTTTTCCTAGATGATTTTGAAAAAAACATAGTTGTGCTCCAAAATATTGTTGTTTTAACATTTTTAATTTTTTTTTAAATATTTAAAATGTAAAAAAAACTGTTTTTTTATTAAACAAACCTTCTTTTTCTTGTTTTACCATTAATCCAGCATAATGTTCGGAGAAGAAAAATATCAAAACACAAACAGATGCAGCATCAACAAGAACAGCAAAAATTGCAGGAGATGTATATTCATCAATTCGAATAGGCCCAATTTTCAGTTTTCCTGGATATCCAAATGGTGTAAACGCAACTTGTAATCCGGGACCAACTGTTAAGCCAATAACAAAAGCAGCAGACACAAATGTAATAGCTCTAGCTCGATCTTTCAAAGTTGAGGCTGTCGCACCGTATGCTCTCATAACCCCCAAACATCCTGATCCTGCACCAACCGCGCATCTTGCAACTAACATTGCCCATCTTCGATTTGTTTCAGAAAATTCTTCAATAAATGCATACAGAACATTCCCCAATGCCATAATAATAATTCCGGTTGCAAGGGGAGGTTTTACTGAACCACTTTTATTCATCCATAAACCAAAAATTGGTCCTGTTATTGTTTGAGCCAGACAGTAGCCAGATGTGATAAGGCCAAAAAAGGTAGCAGTCGCAGTTGGGTCAACCTAAAAAAAGAAAGGTCAAAAAATTAAGAAAATCAAAAAACATTTCGAAAACACATTTTCGTGTCTTTTGAAATAATAAATTTCATACCGTATTTAAAAATGGCCACAATGATGCAAAAAATACTGAAAACTGCATGCCATTAAAAATTGTGACTAATGTTAAAGTATAAATGGAAGCCCAATTTGTTTTTGGTTCATCATCCAATATTTCACCTTTTAACTCTCTGCAAAAAAAGGTGTCATTGTTATAAAGTGATAAGGCTTTTTTTAAAAAGCATACTTTTCTTTAATTGTATAAATACTCGATATCGTATTCAATCTTGATCTGACAGCTGTTGCATTTGTATATCTTCTTTCAAGAATTTCATCATCTTCAAAAATAATTCCAAATGGATCTGTTGCTCCATAATTTTCTGAAACCACATTAATACTTGATGTTCTGGCACGGGTTCTGGCAGTTGTCATTGTACGCCCACGGCCTCGAACTTCATGATATCGTTCTGCCATCAAATATATCTCTTTTTTTATTATTAAACAGTAGTAAAAAAACTACAACAATAAAAAAAAGAAGACAAAAAAGGCTACTAACAAGCAATTCCGTTTCACAAAAAAAATAAGTGTTAGCAATCAAAGACACATTTTGGGTTATCAGAGAAGGGGGGGAAAAAGATGCTGACAAAATGATCGGATTAGCAGCTTTTGCCCTTCCAGAAATGGATGATAGTAACACTGACGTCGTTTCCTTTATATTTTTTTGTGTGTTTACATTTAAGCTTTCTGTCGTAATATTGTCTACACCTTATTTTTTCTCTCATTTTTACTTCCTTTTCTGTTAAATTATTGTTCTATTAATTTTCGTAGTGCTGGAAAAATGCACCACAAAGGTCGAAGGATGAAAAAAAAGGTATTTTATTGATGGCACAAAAAACGAAAATTAAGCTGTATAAATAATCTTATTTTAAAACCCGGTAAAGAAAATTATCACATAGATTAAGAATGAACAGTAACAACGATCAACGATAAACAAAAGAAAAAAGGAACTTAAGCATTTGAAAGCATAATACCTAATATATTTTTCTATCAAATTATCTTTTTGAAGTAAAAAAAAATAATGAGATGAACATGGTTATGCCAACAAACAACTTTTGTTCAAAAAAAGAAGAAAAAAAAGTTTAAACTAAATTAATCTCGAATTAAAGCTTCAGTTTTCTGCTTTCGTGACATTCTTCTTATAAATGGAAAAATAACAAATAATAAGCAAATGTTGAGAATTGCAGAAACGATGAACAAATTCTTCCAAATTGAATATTTGTATTCACATGGAATTGGGCAACTGAAAAAAAAATATATTTAAATTTGTTATTTTATTACTGTAAATAAGGATATAACGATTAATAAAATGAGTACTGGGGTTGTAATAAGAATAAACTTTGTATTTTTTGGTTAATAAAATCTAACTGTAGCGCTACTTGTAGTTTTAAATTTTATAAACTTACATAAAATGTGGTACCCAACTAATCATTTTATTTGATTCACGTTGAACTCTTCGAATAAGTGTTTGAACAACTACGCTAACTGTTTCAGAATCGATGACATCATTCTCTGTTATTAATGCTTCTAAAAAATTATGATTATATTATTCAAAAATATCAATGAATAAATTACGCATTGTATTATTTGATTCAACAATAGCTTGTTCGAAATGTGAATTATAATGTGAATCATGTCGTCGATGCCATTGATCAATATTAATTTGTACAGCAATATAATGCCTCATTTGTCCCAATAAAATTCGCTCAAAAAATTCCAATGTTTTATTCCAGCAGCTTAATGAATCATCAGAATATGCGCAATGGGTACTGCAAAATTCTATTATTATTAAACATTTAAATTTCGAGAAAACGTATTATTTAAAATAAAATTAATCAGGTGATTTTATGTACAAAAATTGCAAAATATTGTATAAAATTAACTGTTTTATTGTTATAATCGAAAATATTCCCTATATTTATATTCTTTGAAAAACTTACGAGCATCCAGAAACAGTTGAATTATCACCAGTTTCAAAGTTTTGTGCTTGAACAACGGCAATTAACAATGGTATAATTAAAATTAAATACTTCATCCTACAAATTAATAAATTAAACTTTTTCTAAACAACACAAAAATTAACAAGACATTCAAGCATATAAAATTTTAACATTATTGTTAGGACCGTCACATGTAAAAATAAAGGGCCATAAAAAAGCAGCTAATCAGCAACTTTTTTATAGCAAAATACAATCAATCAAAAAATTATTTTAGAAAAACTCATATTTTAAAAGAGTTAAAGCTTTAATTAACGCATTTGTTATATAGCAGGGATCTCTCAAGAGAGAAGATTTTCTGCTTTTTTTTGGATAATTCAATTTTTGTGGAAGGAAAAATCAAAAAAGGAAATATTTTAGCTTGAAAATGTTGCTCACTCCATTTAATTTTTCGCCAAAAAAAGAATTTTTTCATTGGCTATTCTGTCCTGATTGCCAAACAAAAACCCCCCTCAATTTGAACCTCCTTTGTTCCATAATTTTATTTTTACTACTTAATTACTTTTGTAAATGGCCATACCTTCAATATTTTCATACAGTATTAAAAAAGATGGAAATACGATTATAAAAATATTTATTACTGTATTAACTCTTTGTTTATTTTTTGCTTTCATTTTATTCAGACAGTTAGTTAATAAAAGTAGTAACTCATATGCAAATGAAGCAGATGTAAGGTAAAACTTTAATATATAAAAAAAGAATGTTTAGTAACCAAATTTATTTTTAGTTATAGGATACATGATTGCGGGTTATCTAAACAAAGTTTATGGAAATTTGGTAATGACGAAGATAAATATTTGGAGAGTAAAAGAATAAAGCAATCATTTACCAATGAATTGATAGAGATATCAGCTCGAAGAGATGAAGCACATATAACATTTTCTGAATTGAATCAAGAGATTCCTAAATTACGTGAGTAATTTAAAATAAAATGAATTGATTAAAAATTTAAATATATTTTGCAGAAGAAGTTATTCATGAACAAGAACTGCTTATTCAAGAACAGAAATTGAAGTTAAAAGAGTACAACGATTTAAGAAATGTACATTTAAAGCTACCAAAAAAACCATTATCTCCAACAAAAATGCGAAAAGAACCATTTATTGAAAACATTGAATTTCAAACATTGGAAGAAAGCATTGATTATCGGTACGTGAGCCCTACAGTAATTTGCATTTCATAAACAAACACTTATTTATTTCAGAAGATGTTCAATTTCCAAAAAACTTTGTTTTTTCTTATATCCTTTACCTTCTGATGAAAAGGATTTAGTGGCAATGAATATTTATAATGAATTTAATATTCATCCGGCCCAAACAAATGATCCAACATTTGCATGTTTATTTATTGCAGTTGTTACAACAATATTTAATAGCACAACTTATAAATATTGGAATGGATATGGTAGAAATCATTTAATTATTTTTGTAAATCAAGAATATAAATCTGAAAGTGAAATTGGAGCCGCAATTGCTGTTAAATCTTTTTATTCTCCACGGTAATTGAACAATCCACGAATGAAATATACAGTAATATTTTTAGACAATTTCGTACAAATATGGATGTTGCAACTTTTTTACGGGTTAAAAATTCTGATATATCAGAATGGGAAACATTATCGCCATTACTTCCACATGACAGAAAAATATTACTTACATATTTAACGGCATCTAACGGATTAACAGATACAGAAATAAAAGATCTCAATACTCTTCAAATCTCAGCAAATCATTCTCAAGATTTTACTTTTTTCGAATTAAATTGTCCTCAACCTTTATGCAAAGAAAGAATGTCACTTTGTGATAGCAAAAAAGTTAGAAGTAAGTTTTGCAATCTACATTTAAATTTAAATTTATATAACATTTTAGAAGAGCATTTATTACAATCTGTCTTTACATTAATTTATCCAAATACATTATCATTTCAACAGAGATTATTTGAAGCTTTAGAAGCTGGAACAATTCCAATAATTCTTTCAACAACTGAACCATTGCCATTTGAAGATTTCATTGATTGGCGGAAAGCTGCATTTCGAATACCTCTTTCACGGTTACCAGAATTACATTTTATTCTTCGTTCTGTATCACTTGCTGATATCCTAGAATATCGAAGGAAGGGAAGATTCTTTCTAGAAAATTATCTTCTTAACACTCAAGGTTAGATTCAATTTTGCTTTGTTTTAATAATTTCATTTCTATCTTTTTTAAGTCATTGTTAAAACTTTGTATTCTGTTATACGATATCGACTACAAATGGCAGCTTCTGAAGATAAAGCCATAACTGCAAAACCTCTTTTTCCTGCCAGTGACATCAATGAATTAAATTCATTTTTTTCACCAAATTCAACAACAAATTTTACTCGTTCTGTTAATGATGATGAAAAAGTTGGTCCTCTTGAAGCTTCATTTCCTTCAAACAAATTTGCTCATAATTTTACTGCATTTGGAATGGTAAGTTGATAATATTTTGGACATTATATGCTTTTACATTTACAGTATGCTCATACAATTTGGAATAATTATCCATATTTTGTTGATCATTCTCCAGAATTTTTCTTGGAAGAGGTTCCATTGCCTTCTGAAGCAGAATTCTTTAATGATACAAGCTCTGGAATGAGACCAATTTCTCCAGGATCTGGTGTTACATTTTCAGAAGCCTTGGGCAGTAATAGACCAAGAGAGCAATTTACAAGTTCGTTTTTTAGTAATTTAATTCTTTCAATTGAATGCTTACTTTTAGTTGTTATTGTAACATTTAATCGAGATCAAGTCCT
Organism: Panagrolaimus sp. ES5; assembly: GCA_901766855.1. Lineage (NCBI taxonomy): Eukaryota > Metazoa > Nematoda > Chromadorea > Rhabditida > Panagrolaimidae > Panagrolaimus > Panagrolaimus sp. ES5. The sequence goes on from CABFKO010021467.1 coordinate 23,637, forward strand.
TAAAACTCGATTACAAGATTTACATGAAGTTCCATTTTTAAACCGAATTATTGTAATTTGGAATAATATTGGACGTGAACCACCTCTTTCTTGGCCAAGATTAAATATTCCTATTTATTTTATAAAAGCAGAAAAAAATTCTTTAAACAATCGTTTTATTCCATATGATTTAATTGAAACTGAAGCTATTTTATCATTAGATGATGACATGGATTTAAAGCGTCCAGAAATTGTTTTTGCATTTCGGTATTTATTCATTTACTATAATTTATTTTATTTTTACAACAACAATTTAAGGGTTTGGAGACAAGATAGAACAAAAATTGTTGGATTTCCAGCCCGTCATCATGCCCGTTTTGGGGATTCTATGTTTTATAATAGTAATCATACATGTCAACATAGTATGATACTTACGGGTGCTGCATTTTTGCATAAAAATTACCTTTATGCATACACATATGGATTACCAAAAATAATTCATCAAAAAGTTGATGAACTTATGAATTGTGAAGACATTGCAATGAATTTTTTGGTTGCACATTTAACCCGGCAACCACCTATTAAAACAACAAGTAAATGGACGATACGGTAAGAGTTTTGAGTATTTGACAAAAATAAATTTATTTTGGCAAAAATAAAACTGAAAATTTAATTTGCAAAAATGTTCTTTCATGAAAAAAAAAGAACAAGTGTAAATGCAATTTCCGCTGTACTTTTTTTTATTTTTTTTTATTTCAAAGAATAAGGATTCCTTGACGAATCTCGAGATCGTAATATTACTGCTGTTTAATTTTAGATGTCAAAATTGTGTTGAAAATTTGTCCAATGATGCAGAGCATTTTGAAGAGCGACATAAATGTATAAGATTTTTTACTCAAGTATTTGGATATAATCCATTATTATTTTCACAATATCGGGTCGATTCAGTATTATTTAAAACCAGGGTACCTCCGAATCATCAAAAGTGCTATCGACTTATTTAAATTAATTAATTATTTATTTTTTTGTGTTGTCTTTTTTTGCATTTTACAGGTTTTTGAAAATAAAAAAGGTGCTACTTTTTTTAAGAAATTATTTTATTTAAAGAGCGGCATTATTTTCGTATTCGAGCATGTAGCCATCTTCTTCCATAAGTGGACCAAGGATCGACATTTGGGTTGATTGAATTCTTTGTCCCTAAAAGTAAACATAAATAAATTTATTATTTTAATGTTTTAAGTACCTGTAAGTTGTCTGGGCAGCCATGAGAAGAAGGTGAAAGCATTCGATCTCCGACTGTTGATGACCGTGACAAAAAACTTTGTCCACTAATTGATTGATTCATTTTCGCTCTAAAAATTGTAAATTTTAAAGGTATTGATGGGATTACGGTAATACCTGATAGTATTGTCGTGCCAAATATGTAATTTAAAGTATAAAGTTTTCATTAATATTACCAACCATGCCGAAAGCGGTAAACCCAAAATAATTAATAAAACAGAAATATTAAAAGTATTCCAAAAAGAAACACTGTCCCGTGTTTTGATATCAATACATGTTTCAAAAATGTTTCGATTTTGCCCTGATTCAGTAAAAACATATAATAAGCATATTGTATAATTCTAAAAACATATGTATTTTAAAAAATGAAAGTGTTAACGCTTACTTGAAGGGGCTTTAATCTCATAACATTATAGCTTAACCATGGATTATGTAATGATAATCTCGTATATCGTCGTGTATATCCTTCACCATCTTGTACAGTTAAAAAAGAGCTGACACGATTGTATGCACAAATTTTTAATGTGTCATTCCATGAAACCGTAACAAAATGAGAACCAATTTCAACGGGCTTTATGCTAATTGCTGGTTTTTTAATTGCAAAGTTAATTACAACACTTTTTTCGGGGGAAGAAGGATTTGTCCCAATTGTACATTTATAGTTTCCTGCATCTTCTGGCATAATAATGTCAAATTTTAGTTGTTCTTTTGTGGCATAAATACGTGGTTTTGAATCTGATGAATGGATGGGGTGATGATTTACAGCACTTTGTTGTTGGTGTTGTTCATCATGAGTTTCGGTATTTGTTAAAAATGGCAAAAATGCATTATTCTTTTCAACGACGTCTGACCAGGAAGACTAAAATAAATGCATATTTTTTTTAAAAATAATGGTCTTGTTAAAAAAAAAAGTTTTACTTCTGATTGATTGCCGACAATTTTACTTCCATTTGGAAATGTCCAAAAAACGTTGGATGTAAAAGAGCTTGATGAACAATAAATTGAAAAGCATGACCCAAGATTTGCGATAAGTGAAGAACCAAAAGGCAAAAAAGGCAGTGTTTCGCATATTGATGATGGCTTCTTTTTACAATTAATAAAAGAAAAATCTTTAATAACATTTGAGTATTTTTGAATTAAAGTGAAAACGCATTCACACTTGAGCGGATTTCCTTTCAAATAAATTTTTTCAGTTTTTGAAAGAATAGTCGCATCAATATTTTCAAGTGAATTATTTGTTAGATTGACTCTAT
>CABFKO010021467.1:26205-40357 GCA_901766855.1 Panagrolaimus sp. ES5
AAAAAGAGAGTGAACTATTTTTCTTTACAAAAAAAATCTTGTAAAACAAACTCTTCTAATTTTGAAATGTTTTTAAATGCATCTGGAGATATGTAATTTAATCGAGTGTTATTGGATAAACTAATCTTTTTTAATTTCGATAAACTGCTAAAAGCATTGACTTCAATAAGCTTTAAAGAGGGGCAATCATTAATTCGAAGCTCCTAAAACCTTTTTTTGTCAAAAATTTGCATATAATTTTTTGTAAACCGACTTCAAGTTTTGGCAACCAAATATCACCCGAGATAATTTTTGTAAACGGATTTCCACTTAAATTTAAATATTTCAATCCAATAAATTGCTTTAAATCTAGTCCTGGTAAAATGCTCATATTATTGAAAGATAAATCCAACCATCGAATTTGATCCAATGTCATAAATGAATCATATTTAAATTGTTGTATTCTATTATTATTCAAATTAATTGATGATAATCTTTGAGCTGTATAAAAGCTACTGCTTTGAACAAATGTTAATTGATTGTGACTCAAATCAAGAACCTCCAAATTTGGAGTAAATCGAAGCATATGTTCACTTATAATTGGTAAATAATTATTTTGCAAGTATAAGAAACGCAATTTAATAAGACGAAAAGCTTCCCAATCAACAGAAAAGATTTTGTTAAATTGTAAATGAATTTCTTCTAAATTTGGAAAAAACGAAAATGCATCATGTGAAAGTAACTGCAAAAAAGGGAGAAATTTACAAAGACATTTTTTAAAAGAAAAACTTAATTTACCTTAAGTGAGTTGTTTTTTACATTGAGATAAATTAGATTTCGAAAAGTAGCTTGTTTGGAAATTTCAAGTGTTGTAAGTTCATTATGGGATAAGTCTAATGTTCTAAAAAAAATTCACAAAATCATAAATTTTTGTAATAAAAGAATTTTAGTTTGAAAAAAAACATTACTTACTTTAATGATAAAAGTTTTGGAAAAGAATGTAAATTTTTGAGTCCACAATGAGTAATTGTCAATTCTTCCAAATTTTTCATATAATTTGTACCATTTAATTCTTGATAAACTGCATTCAATTCTTCTTTTGATAACCCAGCACAATTAAAACTTTTTGTGCCTAAAAATGATTTTATACAAATTTTAGGTTAAGCCACCGTATCTAAGTTACCGTTGACATTACATTTTCGGCTTTCTATTAAAGAATTAAATGATAAATTGTTGCAAAAAGTGAATTTTAAAAAAATGCAAAAAAGTAAACTGCACAAATGTAAATACATTTCAGTTTAGCCGCAGCCTACATTTTTATATACATTTAATAATACCATTTTTCTCCTTCTTTTTTCTTCTGAAATATTTTGGGAGTAATCTAATTTCGAAAATTCGTTTGCATAATTTAAATATTTTTTATGAAAAAGAAAACTTATTTTTTTGCTACTTTGGTTTATAAAAAATGCTCGGCGGCAAATGACAAAATGAAAAGAAAAAAGGAATGATTATTATTCGCATAAAAATCCCTATGCAACGACCATATTATACATAAGCTAAGAAAAAATGTTATGCCAAAAAAAACAAACATGTTTCAAAAAAAAGTGATGAGAAAGTTTTGACGAGTCAAAGGAGTTAAAAAAGAATTTTGACAAATCGTTGAGCACCAGGAAAGCTTTTTTTTAGACTTCCAAAAAAAGAGGACCACTTGAAAAAAAAAACTTTTAAAAAAGTTAAAACGAGAAAAAAATAGGGAATAAAAGATACCACTTTGTCACACTGACAAAAAAAACAAACACAAAACGAAACTTTGCAAAAAAAATAAAACCACCACCAAAAAATAGGAGAAGTAATCGTTTTAGGCAACAGCAAGAAAAAAGTCACAAAATGGCACATTTTTTTCCACTAAAATACAGCCAAATGTCAGAAAATTGCAGATTATCGAATCTCCACTGAGAGACATTATGGAAACGACTGAAGTATCATTTTGCTGCTTTTTCTTTTTTATAACCCATGAGATTTCCGCTTTCCTTTCATTCTTTTTTTCCCTCTCCCTTTCATTCTCCCCTTTTTTTCGCGCACTATTCTAATTTTTCATTGAATCCATCTGTCAACTATTCAAAAGTCATCGAAATAAAAAAAAGAATTGTCTTCCATTCGAAAACAACAAAAACAACAACAACAAATAAATATAAAACCATGCACTTTTTTTGTGTTACTGCTTTTTATAACATTTTTTAAATTTTTGCCGAAGCTCTCTAATCGAGCTAGTAATGTTAATCTAATTGCGCGATGCTTCAATTCTTGACTTTTTGCCATTCCCACTTCTTTTTTCTCTCTCTCTCACTTTCGCAATCAATCAAATGTCTATTGTTCTGAATACAGCCTTACAAACTAAACGGCTTCTTTCTTTCACAAAAGCTTTTTTTCAAATATAAAATTAAAGATCCTTTTAAAATGCAACGTTCGATTACCAAATAATTATTCAATGAAAGGCTAATTTTTTATTCCTTTTTTTGTTATCCTTGAAATAAATGAATCGTTGGATTGAATAAATGAAAGATATATTGCAAACATAAAAATGTGATTGACAAAAGTAAAAAATAAAAGTTTAAAAATTTGCAAATTGTTTTTTTTTCTTTGAAAATAATAATAACGATGATGAAGAAGAAGAAGATGCATAATATTTGATGGAGATGAAAAAAATGAACCAAATACGGTTTAAAGTGGTAACCCCTTGATGAGTGTGTCATTAAAAGCAAATAAACTTAAACAAAAAAAGGGATGTATTTTGCATGTACCAGTTAAACGATTATATAACAATCTTAAATCATAATATTTGCATTTTCCCATTAAAAAATGGAGGTCAGTAGAATTTTAAAAGAACACAAATGAAAGTTGAATACTCAAATACCAATGCTTTTTTTCTTCTTTCCTTTTTTTATTTGTAAATGAAACGTTAAATTAAAATTCTGCAAAAAAAACGATAATTGTTGGGTGGTGTACATGTTGAGGTGGATCTTCAGAAGGATGAAATCAAAGACTTCTCTTTTTTTCTCCCCTCCCTGATTTGAAATTCAGGCAGGGCTATTGTCTTGTCTTCCTCCTTTTTTTACAAAACCAGCAATTGTACATGTATTTGCTTGAAAACAACAAAGATAATACATTTGTTTAATATGAGTTTTAAATAAATCATGTTTTTCGATATTATAATAAACTATAGTTATTTGTTATCTGTAGCTTCTCTTATTTTTTTCATGAATCCCGCCCCCTCATTTCTTGATAATTCACTTATTTTTATTGCGTGATTAAATATTTTTTTTAATTGTTTTAGTTTAAAAAACCGCTTTTTTGCATGCTTATGCCATAAAAAAATTATACATCCCATTATTTTTGAATATATTTCATTTTTTTTCTTAACTGATTTAATGTTCTTGGAACAAAAATCCACTCTAAAATTATTTTGCTACTTTTTTTCAAAAATATATTTATATATCGCGCAGAAACCGTTTTTCACAATTGCTTTTTTTTATTATAATATAAATGTGTCTTTATTCATATTGCAAAAATGTGAATGCTTTTCTTTGATTTTTTTTTATGAATATTGAAGTCCGTTTATAAGTGTAATGTCTTTCTTTTTACAATAAATTTAAAAAAACGTCTTTTTTAGATAAAATAAAAGGCTGGCATTCAAGCCCCCTGGAGAGTTGCGTCGACATTGTCGACAAAAAAAACTAAAGTTAAACATCAAGAATTCCTCTCTTTTTTTTGGGATTTTGTTTTCTCTTTTTTTATTGCTATTCTTTTCTTTTAACAGTAATACATCTGATCCTTAAATTTACCTAAAAAAAATGAAACTTAGAAGGATACTGTATTTTTTCTGCATACTTTTGCTTTATGGATTTTGTATATGTGAAGGGGATCTACCACCAAATATTTATAAATGGATTGAAGAAAATGCTCATATTTGTATGTTCTTTTTTTTCATTCATTCAAATAAATGATTGTTTTAGGTACTAGCGTCCCAACTGACAGAGATACATTAGTAAATTTTTTAACAGAAAATGAAGGAATTAGATGTTCACTTTGTCCTGAAGTAAAAGGACGACAGGTACCTACTAGTGCATGTGCTGTTGAAACTTCTTTCACTTTATCGGGTGTTGAAATTGGATGTCATCCAAGTATGATTCATATTTTTAAACACATTTTCATGCATTTATTTATATTATTTTTTAGTTCCTGAGCTTTGTCTTCTTGAACTTAAAACTCGACATGCAGATTTTTATTTTCCTGATGTTCCCTTTAATCCTGAAGCAGAAAGCATTTTTCTTGCTACTGCAAATTCTTTTGATTTTGAAAAAAATAATATTGGCGGTGGAATTCTTACAACAAAAATCCCCATTACAATGCCCGTAATTATTCAATCAACCGTTGATCTTCATTCAACTGATACTACAACCACAACACCAATGCCAACCACAACTTCAAATGCATTGCCTAGAAAAAATGTGTTACCAATTAGACCTTTAAATAATGGTAATTTATTTAATATTCAATTCAGTTTTTTTAAAATTTAAATTTTAAGGCTTTGGTAGATCGTCTCCAGAATTTATTAATCCAATTCCTTCAGTTATTCGAAATCCATTAAAAATTCAAAAAAGAGTTAATTCCAAGCCTTGTGTTGATACTCATAGATTATGTTGCTTTTGGGCTTTAGCAGGTTAGTTATATGTTTTTAATACCAATAGTCAACAACATTTTAAGTTTTTTTAAAATTATATTTCTGTATAGTAATAATATTTTAATTTTTTAGGGGAATGTAATTCAAATCCATTTTGGATGCGTATAAAATGTCCAAAAACATGTGGTACATGTAACTGCTCAAGTAAAATTTTAGCCCTGCTAATTTTTTTTATTTAATTTCATATTTTTAGTGAAAGAAGCAGATAAATGTATTTCATCAGGAATTAAATGCCATATTACAACTACCACAACCACTACAACAACGACAACCCCAAGGCCAACAACAACAACTTCCACCACAACCACCACAACAACATTACCTCCAACAACCACTGCAGTTTGGATAACTGTCCCCTCGCGACAAAGACCATTTGGAGATCAGGGGGCACAAACTCGTCGACCTCCATCATATTCACGCGGCATGAGGCCAGTCCTTTGGCCTCCCCTTCCAACTCACTATCCACCAAGGACAACTACTACGGTAAAGACAAAAAAAAGGAGAAAATGGAACTAATCGATTCATAAATGTTTTAAGACAACCACTCCTCGTCCAACAACTTCCTCCACGACTACTACAACCACCACAACAACTCCAATTCCAACAACTACAACACCAAAAATTTGTTATAATTACCATGAATTGTGTTCATTTTGGGCAGATTTAGGTAAGATTTTGTGTTCAAGTTATTTTAAATAATTGTTCAAATTATTTTTTCAGGTGAATGTATTAAAAATCCATTTTGGATGAGACCACATTGCCAAGAAGCTTGTCATTCATGTGGTGAAAGGCTTGAAGATATTAATCTTCCAGTTCCCCGTCCAAATTGTAATAATCATCACAAGTTATGCCCATTTTGGTCTTTTATTGGTGAATGTAAAAATAATCCAAGATGGATGTTATTACATTGTCGAGCAAGTTGTCAAGTATGCTAAACAATAATTATAAAACCTCAAAAAATATATTTGCAAGTTTATAATTCAGAAAAGAGGTTCACAAAATTTATTATTTATATAGGATTTAAAAAATGAATAATATTTATGTTTTTTAAATTATATTTATCAACTATATGTATTGTCTTTGTACAGAAAAAGAATTAATAAAAGTTAAAAAATCTTTTTTTTTATTTCATGCAACAACGAAAAAAAGAACAACAACAACTACTAGCCTTATTATTCTTGACATAAAAGAAAAAACAACAGAATCTAGCGAAAAAAAGTATTACCTCGTAATAAAGTAACCAAACTACTACCACATAATTATTTTACTACTTTAAAATTCGTTTAAAAATCACGACAATAACGAGCATAACAAATATACTGATTGACAAGATTTCGAGCAGGGACATCTTTGACAGGAAAAATCATACATTGATTAGATTCCTAAAATTTTTTCTTTGTTATCATTTTTCAATGGACGAATAAATTAAAACCTCATGAAATTTAATTTTAATATGCGCATGTCGATTTACTTTTGATGAAAATTCATAAAAGATATGCCGAACATTTTGTTCATCACAAATATCATTAAAAGTTTCAAGCCATTCAGTATTAAAATTTGTGAATTTTATTTGAAAATATGGTGTTTCAGGGAGGCACACCCATTCTTGAATTAATGAAAAAATTAATGCTGGATCTGCAATATTTACTTCAGCAATAAATGGAACATTAATCTTCGGCTTATGTCGCATATCATATGCAAATTTTGCGATGATTGCATTTGCAGCTTCAACTTGTCCATTATCAAATTCATCAAGTCGAAGCTGACAAACTGCTTGCATTTGAGAGACATGTTTAGAGGATAAATAATTTGCAATTGAACCTGAGAGATTTAATTCCTGAAAACAAAATTTTTACATTATCTCTCATATTTTTTTAAATATGCACATGCCTGAAGGTAATCGGTTGCAACAAGATTAAGAAATTCATTTGCAATCACTTCATTTTTGAGATTTAATCCTTTTACCGTAACAATTCTCATTGTTTGTTGTTTTGATTCAATTAAAATTTTGACCAGCTTTTCCATTGCTTTATCATTGTTCAAAGAATCATCGGTAAAAATATTTTCATCAAAAATATTTACTTGTAAATTTGTGATTTCAATGCTTTTTATTATTTCATAATTTTCTTCTTTAATTTCAAAAATCTTTGAATTTCCTGATTTTCTTATTCTTAAAAAAAGGTTTTGTTTGCTATCAAAAACTGCTTCTACACAACATCGAACCCGTTGAAGATTAAAAGGAAAAGATAAAATGAGATTGTTATAAGTTTTTGATAATTGTCGACATTTTGTTATATCATCAACATTAACATAACTTAAAATTTGAAGTTTTACTTCTGTAGGAAGATCATTAAGGGAAGCCTAAAAAATGAAACAATTGAGAAAAAAACTTGTATTGTTTTTTTTTATTTTATGAGTGGAGGCGAAGATAAGAAAAGAAAATGGCCGCGTAAGATTGTTCTGGTTGGACTGCTTAAAGGTTTTTTTATTTCCGTGCTTTGAAGCGCCAAAAATCAGAAAAGTGATTGGTGGTGCTTCAAAGGTCAAAATAAAGGTAATAAAAGCGGAAATGATAATATTTTCCTTACAAGCAATGAAAACTGCTATAACATAAAATATTTTTGAATTTAACATCTTTATTTTTTAAATATTAAATATTTTCATTCAAAAATAGTTTGTTAGTCTTTAAGAATGAATAAATTTTAAATATTGACAGACAGTATGGTACCATTAATAATGTTTGTGTCTAGCAATAAAACTTCTTGAAAAATTTTTTGTCAAGCGATGCAAAACAAAAAATGGTAAAAACTAATTTTATGTCACGTGAAAATCACGGTACATAAGTAATTGATATATTTATCAAAAGTTAAATTTTTTCTGCCTAATTATTGTTATTACTATCCTTAAAATGGTAGTCGCAGTTATTAAGCTACGTAACCATGTGATTACTATTAATTTAAACCTTAACGTATAATTTTCAGTTTTCACATTCTCAAGAAAATCCCCATGGGACTCATTTTAGTTACTTCTGTTTTAAACAGATAATTTAAAAAAGCTTACCATTTTTCGTTGCTGCATGCAGGGGGCCCAAGAAGTTTATGCTAAAAAATTAAATAAACTTATTAAAATTTAAAGAAAAAAATATATATCACACGTTTTTGTCACAACATTAATGCATGTACTGGACGACAACTGAGGTCGTAGCTTCATTGTTTCATTTTTTTATAGATGAAAATGAAACTGCATTACACTCAAAGTACAATCTTTATCACTAGTCCCATAAAAACTTCGAACGGCCTTCTTTTAAACAATGGTCTCACCTGAGAAAAAAAAGGAGTTTAATGTGGTAATTTTTATGATACAAGAAAAAGTTGGTATTTTTAGCTTAAAACTTTTTTTAAAAAAAAGTTAATGATAAAAGAAAAAAGAATAAACAATCAGAAGCATCAAAACATTAATTGAGATCACACGGGTATTTAAGCCTTTTTTTCCTTTTGATATAAATGTATGCACACATACCATTCTTCTTGAAGCATTAATCGTGTGACAGAAATATTTGTTGAACTTGCAGTTTTTTTATCAGTTTTATTTTTTTTCATATATAATTGTTTTGTGTTAACTGCTCTTTGTACCATTCATTATTGTCTATGAATGAGGAATGAAGTAAAAAAAATGACCGACGAATCAGAAAAAAATATGATGAATAAAGACAGTTGCTAACTAAAAATTGAAATTTTTGAAGACAAAAAAAAAGAAGCATTAATCTTCATCGCACCTTATTCACTTTTTTTGGCTGCCATCTGCCAAAAAAAAGTGCCAAGTCAACAGGCACAATTTGAATTTAAAGAAGGAGGTAAAGAGAAAAAATAATACATTGTTGCGCATCATTTTTTTTTCTTCAATTTTTTTGTTATGCCTTCATTTTGTTATAAGTCATTTTTAAAAAAAAGTTTTTTGATGATGAACAAAATTGTTGAGCGCCGTCTTAAAATCCTCTCCGGAAGCTTTGCCCATCGACGCATCCGCAAGTAAAAAGGCAGCTAAAAAAGCTTGCACTTACTTGGTGGAAAAAGGCGGGGATTTATATATATATATATACATAGATGTATTTGTGTTGTTGCTGCTTCATCATCTCGCAAAAATGACATTGCTTTTTTAGCAGAACAAAAAAAATAAAATAAAGAATTTTCTTTGACTTCTTCCCGAGGGGGGAACGATGACCCCCCTTTCTAAAATAAAAACAAGATTCAACTTGAAAATGAGCATAAAAAATAATGTATGGATTGAAGTGTTTTTTTGTTAACTTTTTTTGCTGATGCTTGATGTTTCTTTAGTTTAAACATAATTTGATTTAAAAAGTTTGTCTATTGTTGATTATCTAAACTAATAATCAACATATTAATGATTACATGATAGTACTAAAATTGGAATTACCCTTTAATAATTCTTCACCTTTTTAAACATCAATTAATTTCAATATTTTAAAACATCCGTTAATAAATTTTATTTCCTTCCTGTTTTTTTAAACCAAAAGTGACCACCATAAAAGAAGGCACTTATTATCCTCTTTTTCTTTCTTTCTTTTGTCATTTAACATTTGTCTTCTTCTTTTTTATTTATTTCATGATATTTAAACATTAAAGCACTTTTGACTTTGCCCGTTGTTGTATTATTTGCGCATGAAAATGTTGCTATTATATATATTTATGTTATTTCAAGTTAAAGGTTTTATAAACCATTGCATTTTAAGTGGTATAAGCTGCTTGGATATACTTGAGCTATTGAAAATCGGAGAAGAAGGAGGAGGACAATTGGATGCTATTATAGCAATCATTTTTCAGTTGTGTAAGCAAAGCAGGCATGCCGCGCACAAGCATGTTTACTTCTTTTTGTATGCAAAAAATTTGCATAAATGACCACAGAAGTATTTCCGCTTTTATGCAATATACAGAAGAACGCCAAACGTTTTAAAACATTTATTTTTTTTTACTTTTTTCATCCTCTGCTTTTCTAAATAAATAAATCTAGCTGAAAAAAAGTTTGATTAAAAGATGTGTTGAAGAAGCCCTTTTTCTCGCGTTTTTTCTTCCTACATGTTACCTTTTTTTCAATCATCCATAACAACCTCGTCTTCTTCTTTATATTTAACCTTCCTCCTTTTTCGGTCACTGACTGAAACATTCATTTTTTTGCCACTGTACCGCTAAGCTGTCGTAATCCGGCTGGCATTCAACGAGTAAATATTTGAGAAAGCATCAAACCTGTGCTTTTTTTGCAAGAGAGAGATCGCTATTTTTGCCATTGCTACCAATTTTATTTTACGATTTTTAATATCCATTTGCTTTGACTTATTTTATTTGTTCTAAACGATTATATTCTTCTTTATTACAAATTTTAAAATGTTTCAAAGAGGTAACATATCTTGTCTTTTTAATTTTAAAATAATTCCTTTTTTTCTATTAATGGCTTCTTAAAAAGTGAAAATTGTTTTGACTTTAAAAAAGGGGATTTTCCAAAAATTATTTGTTTTTTTATAATAAAAAAAATTTGCATTCCTCTTGTCCATCTGGCAGCAACGAAAAAAAACTTTTTAGAAAGACCCTCCTGGATGTGGCATAAGCAATTTTTTTCCTTACTAAAAACAAAAAAATTTATCTGTTGTAATTTTTTCTTTGGTTTTTTACATATCCAAAAGAAGAGCTTTTTTGGGGGACGCTAAACTTTAACCAATTATGCACATGGTGCTTTTTGCTTCTTCTTCTTTATTTTTTTAACTGCTAAAAAGCCGTCGACAAGTGTGTCATTTTAAAAGATGGCGCACTTCACGCTTGAAGAACCTCTTTTTTCTCTATTTTACGAGAAAAAGAAGAAAAAAAGAACTGACCAATGGCTAATAAAAAGTAACTTTTTATTGCCCTTATATATATTTTATTTTTTTATATCAAAAATTAAGACCCTATTTTAGTTTTTTTTCGGTAGTTGTACTAGTTTTAAGCAGCATATCGTTTTGCTTCTTCTTTTTTCACTACACTTATTAGTTTCATCGTTTAATGTCAGTGCCTATTTTTTTTAAATGCCGTGTATTGAGACGGAAATGACAGCTTTGTTTCCTTTTTTTTCTGCTTATGCTCATGCTTAAATCTCTTCATTTCCTCTCTCTATTTTTTCTTCTGTCTTCGTTATTATTTTTTGCAATTTTTCATTTTTCCTCTTCTTCATCTTCATCATCATCATCCTCATCAAACCCAGCAAACCTTCTTCATACAATAAGAGTTATAATCAAAATTCGATAAAAAAATTTTTTTTTCGCGCACAGCATGCTATTTATTGCTTTATTGCTGCTGTCACTAGGAACGGCACTAATACCAGCTTTTTTGATGAAGAAGAGTAGCGCACTAAACCCTTGCCAAAAACCAAAATCCTAAAAAAACCTGATTTTGACCACTCGACCGAAAATGAGCTTTGTAAATCTGCTTGATTACAAGGCAAAGCTGTTTGTAAAATTGTTTTTAGCACTAAAAAAAAGGGCCAAAGAAACAAAAAAAAAGCAATTAAATAACTCAATTTTTATTAACTCTCTGAAAATTTGTCATATTTTTTTTAATAAATCCTTCAACAGTTAGATTTAAAGTTTTAAAAAAAAGTGCTTTAAAAAATCGCTATTTTTTTCTTCAATACACTTTGGAGGGATAATTTATGTGCTTTTATTTTCGTCGCATCTTATTTTTTCCATCTTATTTTTTACCTATCGCCAAAGAAACAATCAAAAAAAGTCATTTTTTAAAAAAAGGAAAAAAAAGTTTTGTCGGGCTTTTTTTGTTGCCATTTCCTGAAAAGTTTTTTAACCTAAATTTGAGTTATCCTACAAAATAATATTAGTATCGACGACACCAGCAGAAAGAGAAGGAGAAGAAGAGGACTCGGTAAACCTCAATGACATAAATCCGTCGGCACTTAAATGCAAATAAAGTAGCAGGCAGCAATCAACTGTTGATGATGATTAGTTATAACCCCTCGTGGTCAGTTGTTGTTATTCTGTCGTGTTTTTCCAAAAAAAAATAATTTCAGAGAGATAGGATAGGGAAGGAAGGTTTTGTTGTTTAGGACAGGAAGAAACAAAAAAAAGAAATTATGTGAGAGAGGTCAATTGCAAAGTTTAATAAGCAAACGAAAAAAAGGAAGACGTTGAAAAAAGAGAGAAGGCACCCGGAGGAGCTCAATTTGTGGTGGCTTCCTTCCTTTCAAGCCAAAAACTATCCCCCCTTTACTTCGCCGTGGGCGAAAATAATATATATATTTGTGAGTTAAGTTAAGTTAAGGAACACAATAAAACAGGCGCTTTTCCTGAAGGAAAAAAAAGAAATCTTTTTGGAGGTCTACTCTCTCTTGTTTTTGCATTTTTAAGCTTCCTGTCATCATCAAAAACCATTCCTGATTTCATTGCACTTTTTTTTGTTTTATTTTCTTTTGCGGTTAGTTAATGAATGTGACTTACTTAATTTTTAAAGAAAAAATAAGCAAAATAAAATGAAAAGCAAAAGAAAAGGGATTTATTTATATGTCTATAAAAAAAAGGGAGATCTCATGAATGAAACTCTTAAAAAAATATTTTTTACAAGAGCCTTTCCTTGCTTACTACCTTCGCATGAGTGAGCTTAAAAATATCGCTACTATACACCCAAAAAAACGTTGTTCTTTTTTTATATATTTTTTTTCTGTCACTCGCGCGCCTCTATTCTTTTCAATATTTGCAAAGAAATTTTTCATCAACTTTGCCGATGCGGTTCTTTTTTTCTTCTTTGTCCCAAGAGTGCGCAGCTGGCATGATTTACAACGTTTTGAAGTGAGTGCCACTTTTTTTTAAAAGTCAGCTTCCGCTCCCAACTGTTGCCTTTGATGCTACGACTTTTTTGTTTTTGTGAAACATCAGTCAAGACTTTTTTTTTGATTTTCATGAACGTGTCTTGTCTTGTTGTATCCATCTCCATTCACAATTGTGTTTTTTTTCCTTTTTCCTTCTTTTTTTGTTGACAACTTAAAATGCATGTAAATGCCATTTAGTGATGGGTGGCATTTGGTAACGCGATCACTTTACACTACTTGTTTTTTTGCTGCTCATTTTCCTCCCCTATTTTGTTTCTTATATTTATTGTACACCTGTTTTTTTTTTCTTTCGATCGGTTACGGTTTCTTTTTTAATAAGACGATTAATTTTCTTTTCGTCTTTTTTTCTGTTTCTTTTACAAGAGATTATATTATTTTTTTTGTCATTTTACAGCATATTTTTAATTAGAATGAAGTGGAAATTATTGAGAGTGTAATGAAGTGGATTTATATTTTTTTGTTTGCGCTTTTTGCGTACTTTACAAATGCAAATCAAAAAGGTTTTCGTGAATTTCCACAAAATGTTTCAAAAATTATTGGATCAGATGTTTTGTTAAGATGTTCAGCATATCCATCTGGAACTGAACATGATCTTCATAGTCAATGGAGAAGTAATACCGGTGCATTATTAGGATTTCGGCATTCTGGAGTTTTACCTGGTCATGGAGGCCGATATAGTTATGTTCGAGATTCCCCAGATGAATTACATTTAAAAATTGAAAAGCTTGAACTCGATGATGATGGACAATTTGAATGTCAAATGGTCCGACAAGAAATAGGGCCCCTTCGAGCAACTGCTGTCATAAATATTATTAGTGAGTGCTTTTTTTAAAGATTCATATCTCTCGCTTATATGTGTTAATTACCTCTTTTACAGTACCCCCAACAGAAGTCATTTTAACCAATTACAAAGAAGGAACTGTATTAGAATTACAAGAAGATTCAACTTTAAATATTTCATGTTATAGTCCAAATGCAAAACCCTCTCCAAAAATTTCATGGTTTTTAAATGGAAAAATTGTAAACAATCAAGTGTCTAATTGGGAAGAATACAATCCAAATAAAACAGTTGTTGCATTTAGTACACTTACATTACGACCAACGTAAGTATCAATTTTATTTTTCAGCAAAGAAAAAAATTAATGTTTTTTATACATGTTCACTTTTCTTTTTTTTTTCAGTAAATCAGAGCATAATAAAATGCTTACTTGTGAATCACTTCACAATGAAACAGGCACACGGCTTCGAACATCTGTCACTTTACATGTTTTATGTAAGAAAAAAAAATAATTTGCAAATAATCTTTATAAAAGCTTATAAACTTTAATTTTATTTTTAAGATTCATCTGAAAGACCGAAAATAGATGTTGTTGGAGGATTATCAAATGTCAAAGCTGGACAAAATGTAACATTAATTTGTTCGGCAAAAGGTGGAAATCCCCCACCAAATTTATCATGGTATATTAATGATCGTCCAATTTCAACTCAATATTCTTATGATTTTTCTAATCAGGTTTGTTTATACATAAAAATAATAAACTTTTATAA
>CABFKO010021479.1:7287-31836 GCA_901766855.1 Panagrolaimus sp. ES5
AAACACCTGATGACAAATAAATCCCCTTTTTTTAACATTTAAACGTTTTATTTTTATTTTTAAAAGTTGTAATAAAATGCCCATTAGCAGTCCGTTAAAAAAAGAAGTAGGAGCTTTTGCTTTTATAGAATCTGGAAGCGATTAACTTAATCGAAGAAGAAAAAAGAAGAAGAAGAGTCCCAACGGAAAGTATATATAAAGTTTCTTTTTTTCATTGCTTCCAAAACATATACCAAAAAAAGTGACAATAGAAACAATTACGTACTAAAAAAAGTAATTTACAATGAAACATTCTATTTTTTTGAAACAAAAATGACTGACACACTTCTGGTGCAAAAAAAAGAGAAAAAAACATTAACAAGAAATACTTAAATTTTTGCTAATGTTGACGCGAATCTATTTTTATAAAAATGAAATTTTTTTGGAATTACTAAAATAGCAGAAGAAAAAAGATGGAAATTAAACACATATTTTTATAGGAATAAAAACGAAAAAACGAAAAAAAACATGTTAATTAATTGTTTATTTTTTTATAGTACATGTGCCCCAGACTTTGATAAGTCTTTATGCTGGTATAACGTCACTTTTGGGGAACAAGGGCATCGAACATGTCCTTTTACGTTTTGTACGTCCATTCCAGGATGTGATCAAGTTGCAAGTAAGTTATCACTTTCATTCACAAGAAGATCTATTAATAACTTTAATCTGATATTTTTAGTTAACTATAGAGTAAATCGAATGTGTTATTCAAATGGTACATGGGGGGAATCAGTATATTCTGAATGTATAGATGTTCTAAGAACTCATCAAAGATGTATAGCTGGTTATTGTCAAACTGTAAGAAATAAAAATTTACTTGTTGACTTTCATAAAAATAATTTAATACATTTTAGTGCCCAGATTTATTACGTGAAACTGTAATAAATGTATCATTAGCTTTATCTGTAATATCTGTAGGCGTCCTTGTTTCTGCTCTTGTATTATTTTCAATATTTGATTCAATTCAATGCCGTCGTTTATCTATTCATAAGCATCTTGCCGTTGCATTCGTTTTTCGTTTCACTTTTCTTGCTTTATGGACAATTGCAAATACAACAAATTTCTTTCGAGATTGTACACATTTTAATTCTGTACCTCTTAGAAATTGGGAAATACCATGCAAAATATTGTTATGGTTTGTTATTTATTTCCAGGTTTGTTGAATTTTATTTAATTATTTTCATTGTTAAAAATGAGGATAATTTTAGGTGGCATCTGTAATGTGGATGCTGATAGAAGGCAGTTATCTTTACAGCAGATTTACTGTATTTGCAATGAGGCATGGTGAAGCACCATATTGGATTTATTGGCTTGCTGGATGGGGTTAGATCTACATAAAAAGTGATATATTTAAAATCCCTTTAAATTTTAGGAACTCCATTTGTTGTGGTAAATTCATGGGCAATAGTGCATCAATATCAATCAAATAAAAATCCTAATAGTTTTTGTTGGGTACCGTATGCTCAAGGGCCGCATTTATGGATTTTAGCCGGAACTATGGGACTTGCTTTAATTGTTCGTTTATAATTTCATTTTGTTTCATTCATAAAAATTCTCTTTTCTTTATTTTTCAGCTAAATGTTCTATTTTTGCTTGCCATTGTTATAATTTTAGTTCAAAAATTACGCACCGAAAACACAGCTGAATCAAAAAAAATTTGGTAAGTTGAAAGAAAACATTTTTGAATGAAAATAATTGCTGCTGCTGCTTTTATTTTGAAAGAAAAAAAGAAAATTAAATTTTAAACCGATTTTTTTTTCTTTAGGAGAACTGTGAAGGCTACAATTTTGCTTGTGCCTTTGTTAGGGGTTTCAAATATTCCATTATTTTATGAACCTGAAGAACCTGGAGCCATTTATATGTTAGGCTCTGCAATACTGCAACATTCTCAGGTATATACTTTAGTATATCCTTTAATTAATAAAAGGATTAAATCGATATTTTTAAGGGTATATTTATTGCTGTTTTATATTGCTTTCTTAACGGCGAAATTCAAAATGCTGTTAGAAGACAGCTTTCTAAAGTGCCTTTCAGCTGGCTAAGGTTTGTTTCATCTTTAACTTCATTAATGGACTAAAATGTTAATAACTAACTTATTAAATTTATAGCTTTTTGCATAGACCTCGATTTGAAACTGAACGAACGTATGTTCCTGAGCAAGGTGTTGTTAATCGAAGATTAGGAATGCCAATGGAAGAATTAAATCATTCTTCATCTATGATCGTTTCCACAACTCCACCACAGACAACTCGAAATGGTGGTGGAATTGAAGCTTCTGCAGATATTCGATCAATTGATGCCGATGATATTAAACAAACAAATGGTATTATTCCAGAAAATATAAGACATTAAAGAAAATTTATCACCAAAGAAATAGCTTTTATTTTTTATTATGTCCCAAAAATTTGTTGATTTTTCTTCCTTCTTTTTTTGTAAAAAAACAAATTTAAGCATTTTTATTTCTTTTCCAAAGTATAAAGTGTCTAAAGCAAATGAATGATTTAACAACTGGTGAATTTTTACTTTCATTCCAAACAAAGTTTTTTTTTTCTGTGTCAATATGGTTAATTGTTTTTTTTTCTCTCTCCTTCTTTTTACTTTTAAAAATCTCAAAATTCCTTTGTTGCCAAATTTGTTTACCCCTGCAAAAAATGTGTCTTTTTTGATAAAGCTTTTATTTTAACTAGATTTATGGCGCAAATCGTGTTTAATATTAATAAATGTATTTTAAAAACAAAATTTAACTCTAAACAAAGTAAAAACTATGCAACTTACATAATATTATTTTCTTCTTTAAAATAAAGTATAAAAGTAAAGAAGCAATTAAATAGAATCTTTAATGGTGGAAAAACACGCTTTAAGTGAGTAAAACATGGCATTAATGGAAAAATGGATGTCCATCAGAGCTGGAATGAAAAGCCATTTTCATAGCTTCTTGGTTAATAAAATCTGGATGAAAATAAGCTTGGGGGGTAACAGAATATGGATTAAAATTAGACGGAGGATTTATTGAAACAGATGAAGGGATTTGAGAATCTGCAGCAATATTATTACCATTTGAAAGTTCATTTGATTGAAAAGCATAATTTCCATAATTTGTAGCAAATTCGGAAGTTCCATCAACCGAATAATTATTAAAAGTATTTGTGAAATTAAAGGCACCAAATGAGGGAACATTATTATTTGAAAGTTTCCAATCACTTGTAGCAGAATTATTGTTCAACCACGATGAATAAGCTGAATTTTCTGTATCACATGTTGAACCAGCTTTTGGGGTGATGACAGTTGTATGTCGAGGACGAGTTGGGGATTTCCGAGAAGAATGACAGCCCAACTCTTTTTTAATATGCCGTCGTTGTTTTGCACGACGATTTTGAAACCAAACCTTTAATTTTGAGAAATTAATAAAAATATTTAAAAAATGTTCAAAGTTACTGTAATTCGGTTTTCAGGAAGATCTAATTTTAAGGCAAGACATTTTTTGGTATCTGTATTTGGATAATGGCATTCTTTAAAAGTATCTTCCAAAACGCGAGTTTGAATTTCAGAAAATTGAGTTCTTTGTCGAGACATTTCCTTAATCTTAAAAATTTTGCAAATATAAACCCACATTATGCAATAAAAAAGTAGTAAAAAATAGAATATCAAAAATCACGCAAAACACTTAAAAAACACAAGAAACTTTATTCACTTGTATCCATCTATAAAGCATTATACAAGCGCCAATCCACAATTTTTTGTACGGCTTTTTTCGACAGCAGCTGCCGACAACCGACAACAAAAGGTCATAATCATAACGATGGGAAAATCACAAAAATCAACAGAAGGATTTGCAAAAGTAATTTGTTTATTATTAAAAAAATAAATGAATCTCGATTTTTGTTTTATAAAGAAACAATTCTTTAAAAAAGAAATTAGCGTTCAAAAACATTTTTTAACTGAAATGCAATGTGATTCACCAGCAAAAAAAAGTTGCGCCTAGGTCATTGAAAATCACTAAAACAACAAAATTTATCCTCCCCATGGCCCTCAAGTGTGCACCAGCTGGTTATTTCTTCTCACTTCTGAGCACTTTGTCTGTGACATTTTACCCTCAAAATGTCGTGAATGTGATTGCCAAAGGAAAATTTATGCGACAGTAATTGCCACAAGTTTAACTTTTCTTCTTCTTTTCAATATTGGAAGATCTCAAAAGTTGGATTTTGTTTGCAAAAAAAAAATTAGCAGATAACTTTAATTCAAATTATTTCTTTGTAAATTTTTAATGTATTATCTAATTCTATATTTTATTTAAATTTAAAGGAAAGATGAATTTTTGGAATTGTAATCAAAAATCACTTTTCTCAAAAATGCGTTGTTTGAAATTTGTGTTCTTCTTTTCCAGCTTCTTTAACTTGTCTTGTATCACATTTCACTTATAAAAAATTATCATTCTTGCAGCATTTAAAAGATAGCCCAACACAAACTTGACCTCTGCATTAAAAACGCCACGAACTTTAATGAATACTACCGACATGACTTTTTCCTGCCAACTCTAAAAATCGTTAATGAATTAAAACTCTCGCCGATGTTTCGAAAAAATTTATACAATTCTTAAACGTGATAATATTTTATTTATTAAAAACAATCAAAATTAAAATAAGTTTTTACAGAATTAAGATATCAACTATAAAATATAATATAATTTAAGTAGGGACATAATCATTATTACTGTAATATAATTTTTTGAAGAGAAAAATAAAATAGCTAAGTTCATGAACAAGATAACGTTTATCTTCTTCCAAATCTGATTCTTCTGTTTCTGCTGCTTCGGTTAATGTTCCATTAAGCCAATAAAGATATCGAATAAGGTGAATAATACCAAAATGATAACATAAATTACCCAAATCTTCTTCAGCAGGAATTCCACGATTCACTTTAATACTATTACAGTAAGAGATAGCAGCTTGAGATTCTTCATCATTACGAAATACTTCATTAACAAAATCATATTCCTTGATCTTTCCAGAGATATCACGAATAAAACTTTCAATTGAATAATGACGAAGGCGATCAAAGCATGAGCGTTGCTGATTAAACTGAAAAATTTGATATATATATGAATTAAATCAAAAACTGAAATAATGGAAACACTTACAAGTAAAAGAAGTTCTGAAACAGAATATCGTGGAGGATATCGAATTTTCTTATAATCATTTATCAATTTACCATCAGCTTTATATGCACGTTTTAAGAAGCTTATTCCATTTGGAACAAACTTCTTTAATTCATCCAAATTATTTTTTCCACTAGCAGCACATTCCTTTTTAATTTTAGCCAAACGTGATTCATTATATGCCTAAATATATCGGATACGGTAAATGTAACAAATAAAAAAAAAATTAAAATCGTACTTTGATAAATTTTAATGTTTGTACATTGCATTCAAGAAAATGTTCAGCAGCAGAAGCAAAATCGAATGTTTCATCAAATTTCCATTTATAATCCTAAAAAACAGAATGATATATTAAATGTAATAATAAGAATAGTAAATTTAACAACATACTTGAAATCCAACAAAAAATTCACGATTTACACCTGTACCTTTAATCTTTTTGACAGTAGCACAATAATAATAGCTATCTTCTTTACAGACACATAGAATTTGATCACCCTTTTGCAAGAGATGTGAAACCCAATATGGATCACATTTAAGTCTTTCACCATCTTTCATCAATTTTTCAACATCAATAATACACCAATAATCAATAGCCCCTTCAGCATTGTTATTATTATTAATAGTATTGTTTTCCACTTCCATGCTTGGAATTTATAAATGCTAAAAATTTGGTTGAATAAACAAGTAATTCCGTTGAAAAACACAAGAAATTAAATTTATGAAATGATACACTACTTGAAAAGAATTGTCCTTGTTCGACCTTCTGCAACAGAAGAATGAAAAAAATTTTATTCAAATTTTTACATTTTTTTCATGTGTCATGACGCGTCATGTTATTTTTGTAATTTTTTTAATCAATCGCTTTGAGAAATAACAAATTCAAATTTTACTTTTAATATACAGTAAAATATTCTTTCTGTCTTTGGAATTCAAATTGATTCTGTAATTTTTACATGAAAATGTTAATAAACAATTGTTTTGGAGTTTTCCATATTTTAACAAAACTTGACATTTCACATTTCACTTTTCTTTTTTGCTTTGACGCGCCATTCTTAATCTTTAAATGTAGTATTAGCTTCATCTAAATTTGTTTAATATATTTCATTTAAAATTATTTGTTGCTCACAAAAATGAGTCTGTTATTTTATAAGTTTAAAATAAAGAAACAGACAGCCTCATCAATTCATAAATTAAACAGCTTTTCGAATGCCAAGTTTTTGTGAATGCAGTGCGTTAACATTTTCGTAAAATTTTTGAGAAACATTTTTATTAACCGTATTATTGTAATGTAAACATATTACCTTAATAATAACAACAAAAAATTTACAAATAAAAATTGATAATTATGAAAAGAATAATTGTACAACATCAGT
This sequence comes from Panagrolaimus sp. ES5, assembly GCA_901766855.1. NCBI lineage: Eukaryota > Metazoa > Nematoda > Chromadorea > Rhabditida > Panagrolaimidae > Panagrolaimus > Panagrolaimus sp. ES5. The sequence goes on from CABFKO010021479.1 coordinate 13,858, forward strand.
AATGATTTGTCGACACATTGGACATTTACCTTGATCTCCCATAAGTTGACGAGCACAAGCAAGGCACATACAAACATGACCACAACGGTATACTGCAGCATTGGGAGCAGAAGAAAAACAAATAACACATTCATTTGCATTTGAATCATTAGGCGTTTTTTCACGATATGTAAGAGATGAGGATGATGGCAAAGCAGAAATGGCAGGTGAAGCAGATGCAGTATTGCGAGAGAGAAATGAAGAAGAATCATTATTTCTGGGAGGAATAACAGGAATAGGAAATTGAGGAGCAGAACCTGCAGTTGTTGGACTTGTGTAAAGTGTTGCTAAATTTCTTAATAAAAGATTTTCAGCATTATTTAAACGAGCACTCGCTGCATTTGAAGCATTGTAGGAATCTGAGATTGGAGATCGTTCAGGTGTTGGTTGACTTATTTGTGAATTAAAACGTCGGAAAGCTGAATCATCATTAATGGAAGCAGATCGATCAGTTACTGGATTTGAATCACTATTTGAAGAACGTAAATTAAAAATATATGATGAAGCATTTGATTCTCGCGTTGTCGGTGGTGGATCAGGTGTTCTTGATAAATTTAATAGAGGGCTTGCACTTGTATGAAGATTTGATGAAGTTGAATTAAACCGTTCCATAGGTTGTATATCAAGATTGGCAAAATCAGATATAAATGAATCAGTTGAAAATCTTGGTGGTGGAGGTCTTGCTGGAGGTTCACTCGAAGATTCACGGCTATCTGATGATTCTTCTGATAAAGTATTAAGTCTCTGTGGTTTAATTAATTGAATTCGTTTTGTTCGCCCAAACACATCAAAGAAGGGCCACAATTCGACAGAAGTATCCATAAACATAATAGGACGAGGAAATCCACGATTCTTTGCAAATAATAAACGTCCATCTTGTTTTAAACAGAATGAAAGAATATCACCACGTTCAGGCAGTGCAGCAACATCTTTAATAACTACCCAATATTCCAAACGTTCTAATAAATCATCAGAATCAGCAGGAAGTTGTGAAGGTCGAAGAATATTTGGTCTACAATTGGTTAAACCAAATGCCAAACTTCCATGAAAATCTTGTTCAACTGCCAAAACCTAAAAAAATTGGATATAAAAAAAGTTCAGCGATAACAGACGCTTACTTTTATGCTAACAACTTCATCAATTACTATTGGCCTTGAAAGAAAACAATAAGCTCGATCATATTGATTATCTTTTCGAACAACTTCCCAATCAGACACACGATTAGCATTTACACCAGTTAAAGTATGAAAGCGATATGGCAAGGAATCTAAAGAAGGATTCGAAACAGAAGGGGATGAAACAGGATGAGATAATGCAGAAAATGATGGTGCCGAAGGTGTGGGAGCCGGTAAAGAAGAAGTGGATGAAGATGTCAATGTTACTGTTGGAGGTTCTGGCACTCGAGTACGGTTATTTGAAACATTTGTTAATCGTCCTTCTTCAATTGTCGCTGCAGTCATTCGAGTTGCTTCATTTATCTCATCTTAAAATTTCAATTATATATATCAAATAAATAAAAAATTTATTCATTATATACTTAAAAATTCAACAGCAACAGATTTTCCATAAATATCCATCATAATCCAAAGTGGCTTTGATACATCAATTTCATGCAAATAGCTGCCTTTGCTATATCCATTACAACCAATATACAATGTTCCCAATGTACTTAAATGAAAATGAAGTACAGAACCTTGAATAGAATATCTATCTGCCAAAGCTTTTGCCCAATATCCTGTTTTTGCTGTTAAATCAGGGCATGCAAATCTGTAAAAAAAATTCTTTTTAAATGCAAACGAAAAAGTATTATTTTTACTTTGGAAGCTCAATATCTCTGAATGATGCTGGATCAACATTTGTAACACCAAATCTTAAAACACCTGACCAACTATTACATACTTCTGTTAATCGAATACATACAATTTCATCTATTTCAATTGGTCTAAAATTGTTTTATAAATAAAATTTTTGAAAAGAGAAAAGCAATAAATACCTATCACTAAATACTACACCTTTGCAAAAAACATTTTGTCTTCTTTTTGCAAGCAAACGGTTATCACTAAGAGTAATATTTGATCCATGAACGGTATGAAATTTTATCAGTGGTCTTGGAGATGCAATTGTACCTCGGTTAATGATAGTTTCATCAAAAGCAGAAAAGGTTCGATTTGATGTTCCACCACCTCCTTTAAAAAAACACATATTATCAGGCATTGCAAAAAGAAAGAATAACAAAGGATGACAAAATCTAACAAAAAATTGAATGAAAGATCACCTGGTTTGTTCGAAGAATTACCCATTTGAAAGAAGAAGAATAAAAAAACAGCTGATTTATTTGATTTTTGAACAATCAACGTGAGGTTGATCCAGCGTTGTTAAATAAGAAAAAAAAGAAGAAGGTGACTAGAGTTGATCCAAAGCCAGAAAGAAAGAACGAACAAGTTAACGAAATAATTTTTTGCTTTTTTCTTATTCAACTTATAGCAACACAGTTGTTCGTAAAGAAAAAAATAATAGCAAGTAAGCTTTGTGCTTATACCCTTTATCCTTTAAGCTTTGAGGACATTGCAAAAAAACCCGGGAACTAAAAAAAAACGTTTGTTGTATATTATGTCGTCGTTGGCTCGATATTTTTTGTGACAATAGAAATTTAATTAATGCAACTATGAAGTAAGTGTGACACAGTTTGCCAAAGAAAGAAAATATTCAAGACATTTTTTTTATAAATAAATGTTGTTGGAAGAAGAAGGAAAAGAGTAAGAAATAAGACAACCTTCAATGCATAAATATGTGTCATCCAAAAAAGATATACGAAAAATTAACGGACATTTATTTGCTGAATGCAAATGAAAAACGTCCTTCTTGCATTTATACTGATAAATCATTATAAATAAAGGGGTTATGAAAAAGATATTTAAAGAGTAAAACGGGTGACTAATTCTTTGTGTTTTATTAAGTATATTAATTACAACAAAAAGAGATGAAGGTCAACTTTTTAAATTGTACATTTTAACAATAGTCTTATAAAATTTTGAGTAAATTTCTGTAATACTAAAAAAGTATGCCGTAAAGCACCTTTTTTTTGCAAACATCTAGCCCAAAAACATGTTTTTGAAATATATTTACTTATTAAGAATAACAATGTTGCAAATTTGATGATGAAAAATGTAAGTGGGAAAAAATAGAAATAATTATAACTATCTTTTAGTGTTTACTGTTTTATTATCAGAGTGCAGCGATTTTTCAAATCAGCTTTCGATTCTAAAGTTCATAGATTGTCCAAAAAATCGCATCGTCTGACTTTTAAACATTAAAACGCAACGAAGGTAATCAAAAAAAGATGCAGCCTTTTTTATACGGTATTAAAATACTCTTCTCCTTCAATATTTGAAATAAACCAAACCAATTATTTATTTATTTAACAGATTTTTATATTACCGTATAACAGCTCAAAACATTTCATCGACAAAAATGTTTTCACAAAAAAATAAGACATGTACTTTTGCATCCTCGTATCAAATTATTTAACAGTTCACAATAGTAAGGTTTTAAAAGATATATTACATTTATTTCACCATCACTTTACATTCATATTATATTCGAAAAAATATACAAAAATAAAATACAAAAAAATTCGAAGTTATAAAGTCAAGCTTAAAAAAGGATTAACATAAATGCTAGACTATCTACATTATAATAATATGAAAAAAGTGACTAGAAAATTAATTAACAAGTTGCATGATTACAGCTAGAAGTACCTAAAAATTTCCATTAAAACTAGGGTTGCCAAATTTCCCTGGAAATCAGAAAATAAGGGAAATTTCCCATATCTTTTCGCAGATTCTTTTTATGAAGCTTAATAATTCTGATTCCAAAAAAAACTTAATTTTGCTATTTCAAGATGAAAGAAGGTTAACTTAATCAAACATAAAGGTGTAAAACCAAAAATGAGAGGTTTTTTTTAAATAATTTTAAGATATTACAGTATCCCAAAATTACCACTGTGATTATTTAGCTCTGCATTTAAAGAATCTAGAATCATTACACTTTTTTTAGCGCAAAATATCCTAATAATTATCACTGCACTAATTTTTTACGAACGAATAGTTCACGCAAATTTTTTAATGTTTCTGGGAAATTTCCCTGATTTTCCGCAAACATCGCACATTTTCATTTGACAACCCCGTTTAAAACGTTATGCAAGGCAGGAAGAAGGTGAATTACTGTAAAGCACAAAAACTTATATAAATTTTTACTATAGTGCTCGACACTATACATGCTACTCAAAAATTCAAGAAATCAGAAAAAAACAAAAATCTGTATCGATCCAAATGTTTAATATTTAGCAAAAATTTGTACTATCAGGGAAATTTTGTATCTTTCTTGGAATTATTAACTTATATCAAAAATTTTTTTTTGTTTTTTATATCTAACTTAAATTTTTTTTAAAAAATGATGGCAGCAGTTTGCTTTACAGAGAGATGCCTCCTTCCTAGCTTGTAAAAACTTACGATCATGAAACTTTGCTTCAACTGCATCAGCACATTCGGACATTGATGAACGCATACGAGCAACTTTTTGAGGGTAGAACAAATTGAGGATATACCATGGATGACCAATGAAGAACCAAACTCGTCTATTAACATCAACTATAATGATAATGAAATTGATACCAGACAAAATAACTGTTTTATAAAAACTTACCAGGATGTTCAACATCATTAGCTTGAAGTTCTTCTTTATGATGTTCATCAAGCATGTAAAGGTTACAATGAACAGCTTTTGTTCGGCGGAATGCTGGTGGTGAAGTCATTGGTGGTGAATTCATTGGTGGTGAAGTCATTGTTTCAGACATATTATATCTGAAAAATGAAAGGGCTGAAAGCTACCAGGTTAACCCCAATAAAGCTTTACCTCAAAATGATTTTTACAGAGAAAAAAATGCTTCAATCGAAGTGTGAAAACTGTGAAATATTGGGGGGCTTTAAATATCTAACGATTGCTAGCTTGCTAGGCTTCTTTAAGGGGCGGGGAAAAACAGAAGCAAAATAAAATAAAAAAACAAAAAAAACACAAAAAAAGCATAGCAAAAAAGATATCTGGAGATGAAAAATTACAAAAAAAAGATGCATGACGCCACTTTTTTCTTAAAAACTCGAGGAAAAAACGCGAAGAAACGTGAAAGCATACTCGTTTTACGAAAAAGTGGATGATCAAAAAGCGTATAAAAAATCAAAATGAGTAATCTGAAAGAAAATTATACCTCAAAGACTAAAACAAAAAAACGAAAAATAAAAAAGGACAATGGCATAAAAACAAAATAGACTAGAAGATAACCAAAAATATATCATAGTTTTGCAAGACACTTTCATGAGCTCAACAAAGCCAAACAAAATAAATTATAAACAGTTTTTTTTTTGCTGATCTATTGGCTTCATGACGTATAAACGCAGACGATCTCAAACTACAGATTTAATTTATAAAAACAAATTAAGAAATATTTTGAAAGCTTCTTCAATGTTATACATAACGAAATTTTTGAATAAAAAATCAAGAAGTAAATAACTTAAAAAAAACTATTGTTGAACTTTAACCGACCTTTTAAGTTCACGAAAGAAAGACGCAAAACTGATGTAACAAAAAAGGACCACTCTGACTAAGATCGACAATAAAAAAACTTTAAAATGCAAAACTATTCTCCATTTTTGGGATAAAAAGATAATAACCAGTAAGTAAAGCTCATGGGTATGTAACAAAAACTATAGTAATTAATATGAACCATGGCTGTCAAATCCGGCCGAAAATGACGGCGGGCCGCGGCCCAAAAATGCTTGGCCCGGCTGGCCTGCGGCTTAAAATTTTTCGGCCGTATATTTTTTATTTTAATAACGTGAAAAACAAAGAATTTCTCTAAAATTCTCGGCCGGCCGGCCTTCAGGCCGTAAAAAGTTTGGCCGGCCGGATTTGACAGCCCTGATATGAACTTATTTTTTAAATTAATAACTTAAATTTTTGGAAAAAAATATCTAGTAAATAAAAAGCTATTACTAATATTGATAATTTGGATGGCTAATTTTACTGTTTTCCACCTAAATTACAAAAAAAAACCGTAGCAAAATCAAAATTAAAAAACCAAGACATTGTTGTAAAAATATTTCAAGCTTGTTTATGCGCGTTGATTTCATTATAACTGTGCTTTGTACCTTTTTTTTATAAAACGTGATACACAAAAAAAGAGAAATTTTTTTCTTTTCACTTAGACCAAGGTCTGAAATTTTTTAACGGCTTTATTTTCAAATTCTTTTTGCCATTTTTTTCTTCTATTCTTTGAAAAATGTTGTGAGAAAAAAAAAATCAAATGCTATTTTTTAAGACCAAAATTTGCGCACTCGCGGTATGATATTTTTTTTAAATAAACAAAGCTAGAATAAAATAGCGCGACATAAATAAAAACAAATTTTTAAGAAGCAAAGAATTTTTTATAAATGTGTAAGCTGGGTCGTCGCAGATATGCATGTTTAAGCATGAGATCGATAGGGAGACGTTCACGTGGATCAAGATGGATCATTTGAAGAAGAAAATGTCCAAATGGTTTTTCGACGTCAAGAGCATCAAACCACTGAAAAAAGAAGGGATCAATTTATTTTGGCTACGAAGAACATGACTAAAATCTTACCATAATTGCTTTTTGAAGTTTATAATTCATTTCATGTGCAATAACTCCTTCTGTCAATGAATGAGTAAGATAAGCATCAAGTTCACAACGTTCACTAAAAGTTATTTTAAAATGTTTTTTAAATAGTTTTTTTAAACTTACAGCCAAAAAATAACACTTGCATCAGGAGCACCTACACATCGATTAATTACTCGAAAAGTTGTATATTTATTATTACAACCTAATCGAACACCAGCAAAAATTTCAAAGATAACACATCCAGCAGCCCATATATCAACTGGTTTACTCCAATATCGACCTTTAAAAATTTTGATGTTCTTACAGTAATAAAAAAACTGTCAAAACTTACGACACATAACTTCAGGGGCTCGATAATAAAGATTTGAAATTAATTTTTGGCGGATTGCATTTCCATAAATTGCTGAGGCAGATAGTTCAAGTTTAATAAAAGGATTTTTAATCATACAGTATGTCTTTCCCAAATGATCAAACTTTTCTTGAGTTGGATCAGGAAAAAAAATATGTTGTGGATCAATGCTTGTATGAATAATGCCATGATTATGCAAATAGCTAATGGCACAAAGAAGTTGTCTTGAAATTAGCCAAACATGTTTTTCAGGAAACCCAGTGTTATTATTTTTGCATAAAAGGGTACCAACAGTTTCTCGATGGATTGAAAATAAAGAAAATCCACGAAAAAAGAAATCATAATTTTGAAGAAATCCTCCCAAACTATTATTTGAAATTTTAATTATTATCACTAGTATGCAACCTTTTTTTAAGACTTACTGTGGATGATGACTATCATTAATGTTTTGAAAGATTTTGCAATTATTAATTGTAGAATGTGTCTTTAAAATAAACTGTTTTGAAGATTTAATATTTTCAACAACAAAAACATCACCATATTTTCCATTTTCAAGTATTGAAATTGCTTGATCTAAAAAAAACAATCTTTTTCGGCTAATGTTGTTTATCAAAACAAACTAACATTTAACAAGAAAAAAATCACCAGGTTTTAATTGATGAAGAATAGGAAGAGAGATTCGACGAGGGATAATTGTAACCATCTGAGAAATGTCTTCTGAGAAGGATATGTTAAGGATTAAAAATAAATTAATAGGTCAAAGTTTTTACCAAATGAACGAACAGAAAGATTATCAGCAGTATCAGTAGCAATAGATTCAATTTGATGACGTTCTGCAATACGATCCATTTTTTGAAGAAATGCCAAATCTTGACGGCCCCGAGTCATAACACAAATTGAAAACCCATTTTCAAGAACTTCATCGTGCATATATCGAGAAGATACACATACCAAAACTTTTACTCTTTGATTAAAAGATAAATGCTTAAAAATTACATACCACGATCTTTAGCCCTTTGAATAAGCTTCCAAGCATGGTTGAAAAACCGTCTAAATCGACCCGGTGTAGCACAAACTTTTCGCCGAGGCAAACTTGAAGCCATTTTTCCAACGATAAAATGAAAAAATAAACACACACACTATTCCTAAAAATGGAAAAATATCAAAAATAACCATTAATCAATGCTTTTATAATTTTTTTTGGGAAGTGCCACAACATAGTACGTGATCGCTTTTTTGTGAGGTCAGAAAAGAAAAAAATTACAAAAAAATGAGGGAAAAGAATGAAGCAGTGTGGAGAAGAAGAAGCATACTCTCTTTTATGCCAGAAAAGAGAAAGTTTGTGTAAAAAAGAGGGAGAGCTCCTTTTCTTAAATGTCAAATAAAAAATATTGTTATGATGAAAAACATTAGCTAAGACCTCCCCAAACAAAAAAACGTTTTTGTGTTGCAAAAAAGGAAAAAGGTTGTAACTTTAATGGGGTAAGTGCTTTAAAACATTTATCAATATCTTTTACAAGTCAAAAATTAGAAAAATTAAAATAACAGGACAGAAATCTTTGATGATTAATTTCAAATATTATTTATTGCATTCAATTTTCGATAAAATATTTTAAAAATTTAAGAGAGGAAAGCTACATTAACACATTGCATCAAAATTAGAAATTACCATACCTCTTAAATTTTCAAAAATTTAAAAAAGTTTTTACAAGCATCAGTATCCATCATGTTTCATAAACCATAAAAATCACAATACACCTTTTTACTTGCTAATAATCTTTTTTTTTTACAAATGCAAAACAAAAACTTTTTATACAGTTTACACAGTTTTTTGGCATAGAAATAAATTGGAAGCTAAAGTTTTTAAAAAAAGCAGCAGTGTCTTTCTTTTTTTAAAGAAAATAAAACAAATTGCGATTAATCCTTGCAAGCAACTCTTGCATATATTTTTTTACGATTAAATTGCTGTTTTTAAAAACTTTTGATAAAAAAATTGTTCAGAAACTTTATTTTATGTTTGATATTTATTTTGTGAAAGTTTTAAAAAATGCTTCATCTCTTTTATATAATATTTTTTAATGTTAATAAAAATATGGTAGAAAATTTTATTTTTATTACTTTACTAACAACAGTTTATGGTAAACAATATTGGAACAATAAAATAGGTTTATTTTTTAATATCATATTTATTTTTCGTATAATCCATTGTTTATTAGCCATTATTTCTCTTCCTTTTTTTCAAGGTCTGAAAAGCCAAAGTAGAAAATGTTACTTCTTGATCTGCAAAAGCAACAATTTAGTTCTTTATTACCCCCTTTTTCCGTAACAACAAAAAAAAATGGGGAAAAGAAGAAGAATAAAAGAAGAAGGCTGCAATTGTGACCCAATTGAGCTCAGGCTTTGGCAGGGCTACTTAGACCACAAAAGCCTAGTCAAGGTTATTCTTGTCAAACGTTGCATTTTTATGAAGGCCGCCGTCAAACGCTTACGGAGCGTCAATCCCCCTTTATATTCTTTTTTTTCTCCCTCTATATTTTAGTTTGAACCCTTTAACTATTTCATTCATTCTTTTATTTCTTTTCTGTCTTACTTTTTTTTCTTCTTTAACCCACCACAATTTGTGCACGTTTACGCTCCGCTCAACTTTTTACATTTGCGATCTTGAGGAATTGGAGGACACGGATGGGGAAAAGGAAACTGTTTGTCGCTAAAAAGAAGCACATGCAAGCGTTGCCGCCCATGTCTTCTTAACGTTCTCGTCAAAAAAAATTTTTTTTGTTGCTTTCGATCGTTTTTCTGTAAAAAGAAGAAGAAAAAAAAGAAGTCAATTGTAACGACAACGACAAAAAAATTATTCTTTCTTTTTCCTTCAGAATGACGCATAATGATCAAGTATTGGCAATAAGAAATAGCTCAATTCTTATTAAAAAGAAGGAAAGGCTTTTGTTTAGCCATTTTTGAGAAAAAGAAAGTACTTCATCGTGCGAGCTCATACAAATAATATTTTATATACAAAAAGAAAATGGAAGAAAGAAGTGCATTAATTTGTATTTCATTCACCTTCATTTTTACGCTTTTATGAGTGTCTAACAATGGCATCCATTCTTTAATGTGTTTTTTTTTCTTGTTGTTTGTCAGGAAGCGGCATTGTAAAGAAGCAAAATTTGAAACAAATAATACAAGAAAAAAATATGTGAACATTGTGTCTCTGGCTTTTTTGCATTACAAAAAAAGACAACAAAAAATTATCCAAAGTCACAAAAAAAGCATTGAAAGCATTTTTTTAAACACTGACCGTGATTTGCATAATTCATTATTTAATTCAAATTCCATCCATCTCAAGATTGCATTTAAAATTATATTTTTTTGCGATGGCATTTGATCAAGGTCATATATTTGTATCAAAGCTTCCTATCGCTCTTTTCCTTCTTAAAAGCTGTTTTAAAACATTTTTTTTCCATCCTTAATTTTAGGGTCACAAGCACACGATTTGAAAGACGTCAAAAAAAAGACTTGAGTGACTTGACTTGAGCATTAAAATTGTTATGCCTTTTTCACAGGGATGGAAAGATAGATAGATGTCCTTCAAAAATAAAAGTTACCAACTTAGCGGATTACCTTTTTTAGTAGCAATGAAAAAAAAAAGACAGAAGAATGAATGAATGGGAGAGAAAAAAGGAGGACGATGGATGGCTCTCCTATCTCTGCGCAATACCCCCCAATTACAGCTTTGAAGCGTTTATGACGATCGGCACGCAAAGCTCTTCAAAATAAAAATATAAAGAAAGAATGCATTCCAATTAACTTTGCTCTCCTTTTCTTTCATTCATGAAATGAGAAGAAGAGCTTTTTGTTCATCTTCCGTTTATATTTATATATAAATTTTTTTGTGATTACAACAGATGGTGATATTTATAAGATCAATTTATTCAGCAAAAATGCAAAACTTTTTTGATCAAACAAAACTTTTTTAAAAAAATGCATTTTTTTTCATATGCTTTTTCTTTCCATAATAGTACTACTAAACACCCATAGATAAACAAACAAAGCAACAAGCAACACAAACTGCTTCAATAAAACCTTTAACCTTGAAAATTAAAAGCTACTGTTTAACTTTCGTTTGTTCTGAATCAAAAAAAAGTTTTTTACTCTTTTGTTCCCAAAAATTTTTTAGAAGCAAGTTTTTTCCCTTTTTTATATTTCTCACTTTGAAGCAAACCAGTGCGTCCAAGTAGCAGCAACAGCAGTAGGAGTAGTAATACTCGTCATCGGTAATCACGGTAGTTTTTTTTGTGCTTTTTTTGCCAAATAAGCATTGAAAAAAAAATAAAATAAATGCGACGCAACTTTGTAAGTAAGGCTTTTTTTGGTAGCGAACAAAAACGCGCAACAAAATTCTTTCACTGTCTACAATTGTAACAACCCAAAAAATTTTATCGGCTCCTCACTTAAACATCGATGAACCATGCGCAGCCTTTTTTCCTATTTCCTTCTTCTTTTTTTCCTCACTCTCTTCCTCAATCATCGGAAGCATCAGCAACATCAGCTCCACAGTGTTTCACAACAATCGAGCAGCAGTAGCAGGACTCTCACGAACCATCATAGGGAATGCTTGCTTGTTGAGAATTTCATTTTTTATTTTTTTTCAAACAAGCTGGGGAGGAGTGAACAAAACAACAAGCGAATTGCATAGCGGCAGTAACCTCAAGGTCATTTTTATTTGATGCTGCTACTTCTCCATGCTGGTGATGCTCCTCCAATGTTTTGTTCCAAAAAAATTTTTTCGCTTTTTCGAAAAACAAGCTCAAAATTTTTTTGCTGTCTTCAGTGTGTCTCGTTTTTCCTCGTATCTTTTTTTGTACCCATCAGAAAATAACTATTGTCAGCCGGTTGTCTCTTACGCTTTTCTGACGCTCAAAATTTATATATTGTTCGTAAGCGAGGACGCTTTCTTTTTTTTACAGTAAGCGGCTTATTTGTTGAAAAAAGGAAAAGAGGAAGAAAAAAGACGGAAGAATCAGTTGCAATTTTTAATGCTGCTCCTGCTTACTCACTTTTTTTCCTTCATTTTTTCTTTCGCCTTCTTTCTTCTTTGCCCTCAAAATACTACCCTGCACTTGCTTTTAGCGGCTGCTCATTGGCTCTCGTTGAAGCCAACTGGTTGACGCTTGAGAAAAAGCCAGCCAATAAAGTCTTGGGTCTTTTTTAGAAAAAGCTTTGTCTTTCCTTTTAAAGAAAAATATTTTTTCAATTGTAGCCAATCAAATGAAGCATTAAAAAGCAGCAACTATCATTTTGAGCTTCAAAAACAAATATCTTTTTTTGCAATCTTGTCTTCGAAAAAGATAGAAAAGTTGCAGTACTTTTTAAGAGAAAATAAAAATTTTGCTGATCTTATGCAGCAATCTTGTTTTTGCTTTTTTTGATTATGGCTTGATTTATGAGTTTTTCCTTTTTTGCCGAACATATATCGACCTGTAGCTTTTTCTTTCTTCCTCTGCTTTTTTTCTCCTCTCTTTCTCTCATGTGCTTTTTGTCATCGAGGTCGTTTGAGATTGAGGTTGTACTGTTGCAAAATAACTATTTACGCTAAAGCGGATGCAGCAAAATTATCCTTCAAAGAAAAAACAGAAAAGAAAAAAATGGAAAAAAAGAAGAGAAAAGCTGCCAGCATTGTTATGGCTATAATTCTACTTGTCGATTAAGTGACATCTCTAACCACCTCATTACATTGAAATGTCTTCTTCTCTTTTTTTGCCTCTTCCCTTTTTTTGATCCCTTCGTAATTTTTTTTTATGCCGTATGTTTTTGTTGCAAAATGGATGGCAATGAATATGAGATACTATTGTTTGTGAAAATGCGCGAAAGCCGATCTGAAATAACAACAAAAAGAAATATATTATTTTTTAGATGATTGTTGCCGTTGTCGGCATATTTTGTCATCCCATTTTCTTTTCCTTTTTAAAAACGCGTAAAGCCAATAAAATTCAATTTTTCATTGGCATTTATATTCCGTTTTTTCTTTATTCCTTTCATTTTGCGCTCTTGAATCATGGTATTTAAAAAAGAATATTTTTATAAAAACATACACAAAGAGCTTCCGGCATACATACTCATTAGCTTGAGCGCGTACATTTCTTTCGACGAAAATAAAAAAGTGAAGAAAAAAACCTTTACAAAGCGGCATCCATCACTTGTTGATCGAAAGCTGCTGGGGCTGCGCAAATGTGATGCATCTTCCCTCGTTTTTTATGGGTGTTGTTAGCTGTGGACGAAAAAAAAAGCGGCTATTCATTCAGTCTGAGATAAAAATCCTTTAAAACTTTTTTTATTTTGCGTTTGCGTTTTCTTTTGCTTTTTCTTTTTTTTTAAATGTTAAACTTTTTTTTGATTTTATACAATTCCATAGTGATAATGTATTGTTGTTAAAAAGCAGCAGCTGATTTTTAACCATTTTCTTCTTCCGCCCTTGATGTTTTTCTTTCTTTTTTCATCTTAAAAATCAAAAACAAGTGTTAAATAATTTTGAAGAGAAGGAGAAGTGAACGTCATCAAGGTTGAATCCCGAAAGTGGTTAATGATGAGCTACAAACAATGCTCATGTAAAATAGAAAAAAAGGAAGCAATCTTAAACGCTTTTGTCATATGATGGGGGGGACAAGAAGAGAAAAAAAGGTTAACAGCAACTTTTTCTTTTATTCGTTGTTGTTTTTGCTCACTCTCTAACCTTCTTGATATTAAATACTCGCTCGATTGGACTCCTGCCGTGGGGCCTGACACGCTCCTTCGCTTCTTTTTTTTAACATTTTATTTTCTCGAATGTGATGTTCATGCGCATAAATAAAAATGTGCTTTTCCTTCTACCGGTTCCCCTCTAGTGATTTTTTTGTTGATTTCGCCAAGAGCGCTAAAATGGGCAACATCATCACTTCTACAACCAGGTTGCTCATTTCGATTCTATATTTTTTTGCGACCGGAGAAAAATAAAATGCTATTATTGCCTTCTGTTGATGCTACTCTTTTATTTTTTTACTGCTACCAGTTGTTCGGTCGATCACTGTGCTGTGCGTGTCATCTATTGTTGTGTTGATGAAGAAGCACTCTCTCTCTCTCTTTTTTTTCATGGTTTCTATCGAGGACATCAACAACTTTTTTTACAGTCTTATACTTGTATATATTTGTAACAACTGATTTTTTTAAAAAACACTCCCCTTTTTTTCGCCTTCTTTTTTTTTGAATTAGCCAGAAGCTATTGCAGTTATTTTGAATAATATAAGCATATAATTTAAATACTCAAATTTTTTACTTTTATGTTTTATTTTGGAATTTTTTGTATTGCATTTAAAATTAAAACTAAATTGAATCTTTTTCTTCTATTTTCGTTCTGTATCAAACACCCTGCAGCTACCAACCACCTGGTTGCTTTTTCATTTTTTTAAAACCAGGTGCGCGCATGCATACCAATGCTCGATTAAAAAATTGTGTACCGTTTGATTGAACCATTCTTGCTCAACCCTTCCCTTTTTTCTTCAATTTCTTTTTTAATGATTTGCTGATGCTTCAGACAAACAAAAAATTTTTTTATTTTGTTGATACCTAAGCTTTGTGTCACTTTTTTTTCTTTTTCTTCTTCATATTTTTTTTGCTTCCTAAATTGGAGAAATAGCCACTTGCATTTTTGCGTCGCTGATCACGAAGGTCATTGGTTTAGGGGAGCTCCGAAGGCGCTTTTGCACTTTTTCAATGAGAGCTACCCTCCAGGCTGTCTTTTGGGTCATTACGATAAGCGCACCTGTGTCTTTTCGTCCGCGCAACTAACCCAATTCCAGGTATTGCTGCTAAAAAAAATTCATGAGCTGCTATTCGGCTTGAAACCATTTTCGCCGTATCAAAATTTTTCATCTTTGCTCATGTGTCTTTTTCCCTTTTCTTTCTCCCCCTCTTCTTCTTCTCCCTTTTCTTCTTCTTCATATTAAATTTATATAGCCGTCTGACACTTGTAAAAAATATATAGGTATCAATAATAATCTTTTGTTGATTTGAGAATATGCCATTGTTATTGAATTTATGATGATTTTTTTACAATGTTTGTAAAAAGTATTTTACAAGATACTAATTCTATTGTATGTCCTTATTTATTATTGTATATAGTTATTCTTTTATATTAGCAACACTCGACCTCGATAATCCATATCCGCTTTTTTTTATATTTGCACTTAATAGCTTCTTATTTTCAATTGGTAGCCACGCGCGGCGTGAATGTAAGTGCGCAATAAGCTCAAACACTGTAGATGTTGTTTTGTTAGTTTAAAAAAAATTTTTCTTTTCTTCTTATTTTTTGTTGAAAAAGCTGAACATAAGAAGTTAGGTTTGCGCTGCTCATTCCCGCTAATGGATGTTTGCCTTTTTTGCTTCGCTCCTTTTTTTTACTTCTTCTTGCATCTTATTTCTTTTCTTTTTCATCATCAAAAATATATTCTCCCGAATCAAAAAAAAACGTACAGAAGTAATAGCTGTCGCAAGTCAGTCACTTTTCTCTCTTTTATTGGTTGTCTTTTTTGGAGAAAACACAATTCAACCAAATCAGGTAAGAGCACTCATAAAAAAAGTATTCTCGCCTTCTTTTTTATTTTAACAATCATAAAAAGCTGTCGCGTCGATTGATGCAGCAGTCAGTAGCATCAAGTTTGGTGGCTGTGTTCATCAAGCTCTTTCTACACTTTTCTTCCCCACAAAATTCTTTTTTCCTTTTTTTGTTTCAGATTCTCCACCTTTTTTTTCTCTTCTTTCCCCTCCCTTCTTCTTTTTTAAAAACATTCGTCACCACATTAAATCAAACGGCGCTTCACTGATTTCATGTTTTTGCTATTGTTTGCTCCATCTTAATGATCACAGAATAAACTTCAAGTAGCACAAACTGATTTTCCTTCTTTTTCTCTTACCTTTTTTTTAATATTTTCGATGGAAATGCGAAATCAAAAAAAGAGAGCATTAGTCTCGATTAATGTTTCAACTAATTGCTTGACGTTTTGCCTATTTCTAAAACAACTTTTATGATTTTTTCTTCTTTTTTTCTCGTTTAGCAAAAAAAGGTCAGAAGCAATTATTCTGCCCCAGCATGCGGCTTTTTGACACTAAGACACCCGTTCTCATCATTCATCAATCGCAACAATTGCATATATGTTTTTTTCGATCGTCAATAATCAGTAGTAAAAAAATAAATAAAAAATTACAATTTCAAAAAAAAAATTTTTTTCTCTCTCTTCATCAGAAGCATTAATTCGAGAATTGGTTTTTTCAATTACAAGTTTTCATTATTTTTGTGAAGAATGGAAAGAAAAAGCATTACTTTTGTATACGGTAAGAAGATAGGAAAAGCAAGCAAGTTAGAAAACAAGAAGAAGAAAACGTACAAACGCTCTTGCTGCTGCTGCTGCTTTTACTCTCGCCTATTGGCTGTCTCGCAAGAGCTGACAAACAAAGCTAACCAATAGTGTGCGCAAAAAAACAGGGTAGAAAAAAAGGAAAAGAAAATTGTGGGAAAGAAAACAAAAACATTTTAAAAAATATATTTCATTACTAGTGGCAAAAGTAAGGTGGGTGATTAAAGGTTGCAGGTGATAAGAGATAAATTTTATTGGTTTAACGTTTTTTTTTTATATAAAATCGATCATTGATCGCTTGCTACAGTTTTTTAGCACGAAAAGTTTTTTTTTAAAATAAACTTTTTTTATGCTTCCTTTTTTTCAATCAATCTTTTTTTGCTGCTGTTTTCGGTCATGTCATTAAAAAAATGTTTCGGAATAACTCTCTTCCTATTTTTTTATATTTCAGCTTACCTGATTCATCACAGAAAGAGTGAAAGAGAGACTGAGAGCTAAGCGGGTGCTTTTGCTGCGGCTTAGTGTTTTTTCCCTAAAAAAATGCATGCCATTGCGCATAATTGTTTGTATCGTGACAATTGTGTCAAAAAATTTTTGTTTTCTAGATAATGCTTGCTTGTGAAAAAAAAATCGTTGTCCCTTCTCTCTTCTATTTCCCCTAACCAAAAAAATTATTGAGCTTTTGGTTAGCTCTTCTTCATTTTTTGAGGTCTTGCCATTTAAAAAATTTTTTTTGTAAGGAAATAACTAATTGAAGTCTATTTTTTTTTCTTATTCTCTTTCACTCCTTAAAGCGCAATCGTGTCATATCGCAATTTCTTTTTTTCGTGTTGCTCATAATAATATCTATCTGGGTGATGTTTACATAGCAGCTATCAAATATATGTAACACTTACCGCAATCTGACTTACTTCACTCAATTGCTTGTCGATTTATGGTTGAGCATACGTTTTATACATTCTTTTTTCTTTTCTTTTTAATCCCATTTTTCGTAAGTACAAACTAAGCATTTACCGTCGGCAACAAAGCTCAATTGTGATAGTAGTAGCCACTTTAAAATTTGATGTTGTTTAAATATAATTTTACTTTATTTTTTTAGCAAATTTGTTTTCTTTTTACACTACGGTGGTTACTTCGTTTTGATGGATTTTCTCTAATTTGCCATAAAAGTTTTCCTTTTTTTTAAAAAAAGAAAGCATTTTTTGACTTTTAATTTCCATAATCGTTTCAGCGCATTCATATTTTTTTTAAAGAGGTGACTATTGCCATCATTTAGGATTAGCCCATTGAAAAGGAAAACAACGAGAAGTATACAAAATAGCTAAGATGGTAGATCGGCGCCTAAGTTTTAGCAGCTTCAAGGACATCATACAACGTTCTGACAATGGCTCTCGGCCTTGCGCACCTTTTTCGGAAAGGAGCAAGTATTCGTTCTGCGCCGTCTACATGCCTTCAGAAAAAAAAATAAAGAGAGAAAAGAGCTGCCTCTTCCGTCAGCGGTTTGCTACTAACTA
>CABFKO010021510.1:4191-22548 GCA_901766855.1 Panagrolaimus sp. ES5
GTAACTGAGTACATATTTGCTTGGGGTTCTGGTAAAACCAATACCCTAAGCTATATATATTACAGCTTCAAAATTGTTCATAAATCCTTTCGAAGCATAATTCATGGATCATTAAATAATATTGTACCACCGGGTGGTGCTCCCGAATTGTCCCTTTAACCCCATATATGTAATCGGAGAAATGGCATAGTTTGCGAAATGGGAGTCGGAGAACTGTCAGTCGGAGAAATGGCAGTCGGAGAACTATCTGAATACCCGGCTTTTTAACGAAATGTTTTACATTTTCTAGGTTCAGTACGAATTTTTTTATTCCACAAAAAATGTTGCCACCTCTTTCCCGCTCACTTTTTCTTCTCTACTTTTTTCTCTCTCTCCTTGATTTGATACTTTTTTTCCACAAATCTATTTTTTCATTTTTAAAATATTTAAAATAAGTTATTTTGCTGACTTTCAAATCTACTTTATTAAATCAATAAATCTTTTATTTTTGTTATTGTTTTTGTTTTAATAACGCTTTGAGAAACGTTTTTGGCCTGTGATAATCCAAAAAATAATGCACGTTATTTCCCAAAACTTTTTCTTGTAATTAATTCTGAACAATTTTATTAAACCTTCATTTTTAGACTCCTTTTTTCAACAAAAATCGAAAACAATTTTGAAAATGGAAACTTTAGCTGGAATTTGTATTTTATGTAATCAACGACAAACAATTGAAAAGACACGAGTATTACAATGTGGACATTTATTTCATGATGAATGTATTGATGGATGGTTTGAAGTAAGTTTATTTTTTGTTTTTGTATTGATAAACATTAAGTAATTATTTATTTTAGAACAGAAATTTTTGTCCAATTTGCCGTGCAAAAGATGATACAGCATTTCAAATCTTTCGTCCATCCTCTGTTACCAAAGATGCAAAAAGTGAAAAATCAAAGCTTTCAAATTCTTCTTCAAATGAATCAATGGAACCATTTTTTGCTTACAAAACTTATGAAGAACTTAAAAATGAAATAATGGATAAAATACAAAGTTTATGGAAACCTGATGAAATTGCTCAAATGAATGCTGGAAGGTTTGTTTTGTTATTTGATGATGGATTTGTAATTAGTTTAAATGAATTTGTTTTTAGAGTTTTTGCAGCAGCAGGAAAATCTCATTTAATGTGTAAAAATGCAATTAAACAAAAGAAATTTTTTGATGCATATTATTTTGCTTTACGAACTGGATATTTATTAAAAGAAATGGAAAAAACTTCTGATATTTCTTTATATTATCGAAATGTAAGTTTCATTGTTTATTGTTGTGTTTTCTTTAAAAATTCTTACTGTATTCACAATAATTTTTGTAAATACTTTTTGTCATCTGCTAAAAAATAATGTATTAATCAACTTATTTTTCAGCATGAATATGAATTCAAGGAATTATCTGCAGAAAATTTTAATACTTTTCATACCTTTGAATCTCATCTTATTCCAACATTTGAACATCGAATTTTCGCCAAAGATCAAATTGCAGAAATTTTAGAAGCTTTTCAATCTTCTCTTTCTTCAAATGGTAAAGAACATCAAATAAGCTTTTTTACTTCACTTCCCAATTCCATCAATTTATAAATCGATTATCTTTTTTGACATGTTTCTTCTCTTCCTCTTTTATTTCATCTTTATTGCCAGATGTCTCTTCTTCTTTCCAAAAAATACATATATATTTATTTTTTGATGTTATTATTTTTCTTCTTTTTTAAAATTATTTTTCAATTTTTTTGTTGTATCTTTTAAATTTTCTGTGTTGCACATTTTCTTGACTTTTTTGATTTTATATAAAAATTCTTGTGACATTTTTTTGTTGTTTTTTGCAAATCTTTTTTCAATGGAATTCATTGAAAAATGCTTATTCTACTTTTTTTTGGTGGTTGTTAAAAATGAAATGTTTAAGGTTCCACTTTTTTTGGGGGGAGAAATGGTGGTTGCCTTGCCGTCAAAAATATATGGATGTAACAAGAAGAATGAGATGTGAGAGAGAGAAAGGAGACGAGCTTTGCCTCTGGCAAACAAAAGGAAACCTTCAGCATATTTTTACTACTAAAATACTAAAGAGGAAGCTAAAATAGATGAAACTAAAAAATGTAGAAGAAAAAAGAGGTGGCTGAAGGTCCTTTTTTCCTCTAAAATGGATAAAAGAATGTTTCCAAAAATTATTTTTCTGGCAAGGATTTCATCTTTTTAGCTTTTGCTTTAATTTTTTGGCTTTTTTTTATTAGACTATATTTTTAAACATTGTTACTGTACTTGCCGAAATTTCGGTGCGATCACTTCTTGCATTATTAGGATTTTGACTTGATTAAATTCTTCCATTTTTTGATTTTGTCAGTTTATTCAAAAAAAATGTTTTTTTCAATGTTTTTGTTTCGTGATCTTTCAAGAAAAAGGTTGTGAACTTTTTTGTATATTCTTTCAGTGTTCCGAAATGTCTTTTTTGTTTCACCTTTTCATTCAACAATAAATATTCAACCGCAACATTTGAAGTTATTTTTGAAAAAAATCAATGTTTTTTTTTGTTTAAGGAAATCCTTAGTTTTTTATTTATGTGACTGTATGATTCATATCAGGGCTTTGCGAAATCTATATCGGAGTAGTGAAAATATCGTCATCATTATTTTCCCTACTCTGATATCGAAGAGCCCGGATTCTAATATTTAACTTGTGTCGTTGTATTTGTTTGAACTTTGCCAGTGTTTTTTATACTATTTTTATTTAAAGATTTCAAAGTAATTGTTAGACCAAAATAAATTACAGATTCTTAATCAGATAAAAAAATGATCACGTACAATAACCATATGTTTTTACAATTTCCGAAAAATGCTTATTTTTTTCTTCGTCTCTCCTTTTTTTTCTCCTATAAATTTATGTTTTTTAAAGATTCCAAAACATCTTTTAAGAAAGAAAGGAAAGTCTTTTTTTTTCTTTCTTTCACTTCATTTACTTTTCATTGGATTTTTTGGAGCCACGTTGAATGGGGGAATGGATGGATGAAAAAAAAGGAGGGGAATGAGCAAGAACCGGCGACGGCGTTGACTACTGGAGATGTCTTCCGTTTCTTGTCGTCGTAATGCGCGCATATTTATATTCTTCTTTCCTCGTTTTATTTTTTGCCGAAGGACAACGGCGCAAACGTCGTCGATGGCTTTCAATTCCTCCCTCTCCCAATTGCAAACTCATCCGAAGAAGAAGGTTTTGGCCTTCTTTTTTGTCTTCTCCAATTTGCTTTTTTTTTCTTTATTTTTGTTGTGTTTTTACTTACTTGATGAAAGCAAATTAGTGACTTATTGCTGCTTCTGCTTTTCTATTTTATATCTTTTAAATTTTACAAATATATAACACTTTTTAGGCAATATGGCATTATCGACGTCATCTACAGTAATGCCAGCCCCAAAAAAGCTTGATCGGATTTGTGCAAAATTATGGTCAAAGCAAAATACATCTGCCATCAGTAATACTGTAGAAGAGAAAGCAACAAGTAGTTCAAATGGATTAATCAAAAAAACTACATCAGATGGTGAAAGATATTCAAGTATTGGAAAACCTGAAAAACTTCCATTTTCTATTGATTCTCTTTTATCCCCTTCAACAAGTTCATCATCTATCAATGGCAAAGACAATGGCAAAGACAAAGACACTGACAATGGCATATCATCCAAATCTAAACAAGTCCAACTTGATCATTTTCCCCTTGTATTTCCAAATATTACTGATAACATCTTTTATCAATCAATAATTGATTTTACACAAAATCTTCAAAAATCTTCATCCTTTCAAAATAATAATAATAATTTTTTCAAAAATGGCACACTTGAATTTGAAACTCAAAAGTAAGCATTCTTTCTTTCTTTCGTTTCTTTTATTTTTCATCGACAAAAAAAAGGAAAAATTATGCAAAAAGTGTATTCAATTTCGGGAGCACCCACCACCACCGCCATCATCAACAAAACCGACGGCAACATTTTTTTTGGGGTTCGACGAAAAAAAAACTCTTTCTCTCTGTTTTTATTTTATCTTTTTTTTTACTAGTACTGCTGTGTTTTTGCTAAATAACTTTTAGCGACATAAAGAAGCAATTCAAACGAAGAAAAAAACCTTCTTTCTTCCAACTAACAACACCAACTAACTGCCTGCTTTTTCACAAACACCCAAAAAAATGTGTCAGTAAAAAAAATGAAATTGCATAAAAAATCTTTTGTTTTCACAACCAAAAAAAAGAATTTTGGCAAAAAAATTATTTTTAAGCGACTAATGTTTTTTAGGCCCTCTTTTTTTTTCTTGATGCCATTTTCTTGCTTATTTACTCTATTTACTTTGACTTCTTTGAAATCTTTAAAAAAGTTTTTTGGGGGAAAACAAATTCGGATTTTAAGAATGAGCAAAAAGAAGCTTGTTAATGAAGGTCAAAAAAATGAGAAGTTTGAAAAACTTTATGCTAGCAAGTTATTATTGAGTTAAACTTGTTATCATTTCGCATCATTGACAAATGCGTTTTGCAAACTGTATAAAATTAAATAAAAGCATGGCACGGATATCTTACAGTAATCCATCAAAAGAGATAAAAACAAATTGAACAAAGTAATAGTGATTTTTGACTCTGTTACTTTGGCAACGTTGAAATTCACTTTTCTTTTTTTTGTCGTTGCTTGGATTTTTAAAACATTTTAAAACACAAAAATGTTTTTTTTTCAATGATGGTTTCTACAGAAACCCTAAAAAGCCTCCAAAAAAGAATTTTACGTAAAAATTTACAATTTTTAGGCCATCCAACAACAAAATGACAGACATTGAACAACAACGTCAAAATGAAAGATCTTCAACAAAGATAAATTTAAAACCAAATAAAAAGATTCATTATACAACTTTTAATAAACAGCATAATTCAATGAATGGACAATCTGAAGGTGAATGTGGACGGCCATTTTGTAAGCTAAAAAAACGGCAACATTTTCATTGTAATTTTTGTGAGCAAGGATTTAGTGCCAAGCCGAGACTTATTCCACATATACAAAAACATCTTTTAAAATCTGCAATACATAAACATCAAAAGAAGCATGTTGATTTTGCTGTTGTATAAAAATAATAACAAAACAACGGGAAAAAGATTGAATAAAGTTTATATTATTATTTTAATATTTGTAATTGTTTAATTAATTACAACAAAATGGATATTGTTAAATAAACTATGCATTTCTTTCATTAATTGTTACATCATTTTTTGTATAAATGCCATATTTTAAAAAAAACGACAAAAAAATTTCCTTGGCATTTTGCCCATAAATTTATGTTGCCAACCTAAGAAAAAATACAATAAAAAATCAAACTTTCTTTGACTCTCTAACCTTTATCCGAGATTTATCCGGGATGATTTTTTATCCATGGCATAAATGCCCTCCTTTAAAACTCTTTCTTTGGATTTACACACTGGCGCACTGCCTTTATAAATTTTGGTTCATTGCACGAGTGTGTAATCTCAAAAATTATTTTAAAACAAGTTTATTCAACTTTTTATGAAGTTGGATTACTTCCTCTTTTTATGTAACTGTAAAAAGGAAGTACAATTTCACAAGTCTGTTAATTTTGTGTTATCTTGTTACGTTACAGAAGATATATTTTTATATAAAACTTTAAAAGAAAATACAATAGATTGCAATGTACAAAGTCTATGGGAATGTTCTTGTATGTGTAAGATTTGAAGTGGCGGAAGTTTTTGAGGCAGTAATAAATGTAACACTATTTTCCGTCTTCTTCAAATGCAATAATTGTAAAAATCGTAAGCGAATGTGTCTAAAAAATACAACAAATTTGTGAAAGATTCAAAATCTAGAAACATACTTATTCATTGTTAAATATAAAATTGGATTAATTGCACCAAATAAAATCCAAAAAATATTTATTATTACAGTTGTCCATGGAGAATCTGGTAAAAATAGAAAATAATAATGCCAACAGCAAATTAAAATTACTGCATACAAAAATATTACAAATGATTGAAGCAAAAGTTTTATTTCATTCATTTGAATTTTACTTTTATTTAATGAAAAACTGGCACGCTAAAAAAAGTTGTTAAATTTATTTGTTACAGTATCTGTAAATTACTATGTTTATGCTAATTTAAAACTAACCATTGAAGTAATATTTATCACAACTCCAATATAAACAATAAATGCCAAAATTAGTAATGGCACAGAAGAATAATATTCAAATGTGCTAACACTTTCACTCCATGGCCCAGTATCATAACTCCAATAAAAATTATACATATCATACAGTATCCCAGTATTTGAAGACATGTATGTAACAAAAAATATGCCACCAAAAATCCAACAACAAAGTAATAAAAACTACAAAAAAAAGAGTTTTGTTTTTAAAAAATGGTTGGAAAACTTACTTGAAAAGTTGCAAAATAATTTTCGGCATTTTGTTTTCGAAAAACATTGTAACGATTTAAAGCAAGGATTAAAGTTTGTGGAATCATTGCAATCCAAGCAGCATTTCCTAATCCGCCCATAAACTAAAAAACATTATCAGTGAATATTATCAGTAAAAGCATAATTGATAAAAACCTTTTCAAGGGTAAAACTAAAATTATCTGCTGTTAGCGTTATTAATCCAGCATAAAAATGTGAAATTTGTTGTAAGCAATCGGCTATCCCGATTGAAAGCATTATTCGATAAGCAACTTGTTTTCGATAATCTTCATGTATCAAAAATAACTAAAATTCTTTTTAAAATTTATGAAACAATACCCTTCATTGACAAAAACTTACAGATAAAATTATGAAATGTATTGGCAAAATGATAGAACTTAATCCAACATAAATTGATCCAATAAAAATTCTTTCATTTGTCGTAAAAATTCGTAAATTTTCATCCATCGCTTTTTTTAGTTAAATCAAAACTGTTAAATACTTTTTTTTGCTAAAAAACAAAATTTTGTGACAGCTTTAAAAAATTTTTCAAGGAAAGAAAAAACAAGAAAAAACTGAAACTTTTTAATATTACTCCTTTGGGATAAAGAAGCTTAAGAAGGGAAAGATATTGAGAACATGAAGTTTCATTTTGTCACACACCCCTTTCTACTATCCCCCCCCCTTTTTCTAATTTATCATTTTTTCCCAACCCCATTTTCTTTTTGCAACTACAAAGAACATAAATTTTATTTTGTAAGTTAGTTTTTGTATGTCTCTTAAATGGATTTTATCTTGCAAAATCATGTGAGAAGGTGGGAAAATATTGAAATAAGTTTAAAAGGATCAATTATGTTAGAGAGCTTTCAACTTTTTGAGCTTTTATGTCTGTATTAAATTAATACCGTATAATTTTCCCATACAAGCGCGTTGCAAAACTTTTTGCAAACAAAAATTACGGTGTTGTTAAAACAAATAACGTGGCAATTCTGCCATGTAAAATTTAAAATTATTAATAGATTTATTTTTAATTTGAATTTGATTTTGTAACAAATTTTCATTTTGATCGTAATAAATACCGTAACCCATTAATATAAAATTGAAAAATAAAATTAGTTTTAAAAAGTGTTTCATGTAGTCAATTTTTTCTGCAAATTTTTATTTGTTGCATTTTTTTCCTTTTCTATGAACTGCATACACAACACCAAAAACTTTAAAAAGTGTCAACATGGCTTTGCCAATTACAAAAAAGTTACTGTAAGACAGTATGAACAGAGAAAAACTTAGTAAATGCTATGAAATTCACATTTCGTTTTTCCACGTTTTTTATAATTAATTATTTCATTCAGTTTTGAAAAGGTGGAATAATAGTTTTTTAGAGCTTTTACAAAAGTGCAAATTTTTTAATATTTAATTAAGTTTCTTTCAAGCAAATTACTAAAAATAGTTTAGTTTTTCAAAGTTTCGTCATTTGCTGGGAACTTTTTCTTTGTTAGCATAAATATTTTTTACAGAGAAAACACAGATTCTTATTATAAAGCATGTTCAAACATTATTTGCACTTAAAATTCCAACATAGGGGGGGGTTTGACATAATTGAAATTCTTTGTATCTCAAACAGCAACAGTTTTTACGTTAAATGTTACACATTTCCTCAATTAAATGAGAACTACAAATTATATAAAACCAATTTAAATAAAGAATTCAAGCAGAAGAATTCCAATAAATTATTAAAGACCGAAGCCATGTTGAAAAACGCCTTTGGATAATATCCTCCATCATTTTCTTTCTTTTTTCTTCCTTTTTACTGTAAGCATGTGTCCATTCAGCACTTTATTGATCGCAAAAAAAAGAAGATGAACTCTTTTTTCTTACTTGATCAACTCGACAACAACGATGATGATGACAAAGACATTTGCAATTTTTTTTTCTGCGGTTGCTGCATAAAAAAAGTGTTGAGTAAAAAAACTGCCACTGTTCAACACACAAAAAAAGTTTTGTCAAAAATTCTTGACACGATTAAAAAAAACGTTTTTAAATATATTTTTTTGTTTGCTGCAAACTTGAACTCTTTTTTTTTGCGTGACTTTCTTTTATCTCTGATTTCTTCAACAAAGTTATGATCAAAAATTTTTAAAAATTCATAACGAAAAAAGAAAGAAATTTTGAAAGTTTTAGCCATGGCTGCTCCAGCTCGTGATTTACCAAATACCACACAAATTCGTGTAATTGATCCCGTTGATAGATATTCTGCTTTTATTGTTCGAGTAAGTTTTAACCTTGATTTATTCTATTTTAACTTTCATTTTAATTTTTTAGGGAGCAATTGTTGGAACTGGAATACTTGGAGCTGTACTATTTATTCGAAATTCAAGATTGGTTCGTTCTTTTTACAATAAATTTGGTAAAAAATCTTTCTTTATTTTTGCAGTTTGCCAAATTTGAACATGTTAGTAAAATTCCTAAAGATTTTGTTCATAAACAATTAGAGCTTAAAGGTGTTGTTAGAGAAGTTACACCTACCGGCTATATACGGATTGAACATCGACCAATTATCAAATTGCCTAGTATTTTGTCTTCAAAATCAAAGAAACCGGTTTGTATTTTTATTTTTCTCTCTTCTCGATATGTGAAACAAAATTTGACATTTTAAAAATATTTTGTAGATCGGTTTGTTAAATCTTCGTCTTGCTGGACTTGATATATCAAAAGCTGGCCTTTCATATATACAAAAAGATATTCGGTTGGATAATAAACCTGTCACGTTTACTGTAGTCAAACCAACTGAAGGTAATTCAGATGCTTATGATGCTGATATAACTTACAAAAAAGTAATATTATATTTTTATTTATTGTTTAATAAATTTAATTTAATCAATTTAGAGCACATTTGGACGTATTAATTTAAATGTGGATCTGGTTAGAAGAGGTTATGCTCGTGTATTTGCACCAGAAAATCCAATTCATTTAAAAGCTCTTCAACATAATTCTGCATATTCACGTTTAATTACAAGATTATTGACAAGTGAAAAGGTTGCTGATCGCCGTGGAATTGGTGTTTGGGAAAGAGACACATGGGTTGAATCTGTTTCTTCCATTCCATCGCAAACAGGACAACTTCTTCGTTTAAATCCTATTACAAAATTACTTGTAAGTTGATTATTTTTTGCTGAAAATTTTTGTTTACTCTTTAGATTTTTAATTATTTTGCAAAAAAACAAGTTAATTTTTTAGGTTCTTCTCTATCATGTTCTTCGAGATTTATCATTTATTGCTTATCAATTAGCCAAACAAGGATATTATCTTGGAGTTACTGTATCACAATATGCAGCCGTTGGATATAAAAAATTTGCACATGGAGTTGATAAATTAACTGGATTTTATGCTTCATCAAAGAATCGCCTTGCTGGACCTAAAGCTGTTGAAAGAAAAGAATAAAGGTTTATTGTTTATTAGGAAAAAAGAAAGTTTATTTTAATATTATTATTCGAGTGAAATTTATTAAAACCAAATTTAATGGTATTTTTAAATTCATGTTTTGGTAGTATATGTTTTGATTAGCTGCATGAATGAAGAAGCTGTTTGTATCCTCATTCTTCTTCATCATTCAATTTTGTTTAGTTTTTTTTGTCCGATATCTTAGGCGTGTTTTGAAATAAATAATAAGATAATTAAACTTGTAAATTTGATTATATGAAAAAATGAGGTTTCAAATCCTCGTTATTATTTACGTTTGCCTTTTCTCTTTATTATATCCGCTAAAAAGATTTTATTGCTGATTTTTATTGAGGAAAAAATTGATGAGTTTTTTAAAGAAAAAAAACCATTGACACGTTTTTTCTTCTTTTTTTCACCGTTAATCTTAAAAATTGTTTGTTAGCAGTTATTTTTCACAACGTTGATTTTTTTCATTTTTAACTGTTGATGACTAAGCTCTC
This sequence comes from Panagrolaimus sp. ES5, assembly GCA_901766855.1. NCBI lineage: Eukaryota > Metazoa > Nematoda > Chromadorea > Rhabditida > Panagrolaimidae > Panagrolaimus > Panagrolaimus sp. ES5. The sequence goes on from CABFKO010021510.1 coordinate 14,575, forward strand.
CTCTTTCATAGTTCTTTTTGTGTTATTTTTTTTCAACAAAAATCATTGTGAGGTGTTTTTAGTTTTTATTTTACCTTTTGTCGTCCTGTTTTTTTCACCGATAATACTTGTCTTTTTTTCTCCATTTTTGTATTACCCCTTTTTATGGTCCTTTTTAGTTTAAAAATGTCGGAGCATCTTTTCAATCAATACATATTATTAAGACCAAAAAAGATGCTTTTTTTAAATTATAAAAGAGTGTCATTACATTCAATAAGAATGAAGGATGGACCATCTTCATTTGCCATAAAATGAGTATAAATGACATTTTTTGTGCCTAAAAATGCCATATTTAAAATGTAAACATTTTTTGTGTTTAAAAATTCTTTTCTATTGTGCATTAAAAAATGGAAGTTTCGGCTTTTGTTTTTAGTTATTTTCATTAAAAACATTTTAAATCAAACTGCAGAGGTGTACTGTAGTTTGTACTTTTACTTTAACTAATAGACACCCTTCTAACTTTGCCAAATTTAACCCTTTTGTTGCAGAAAAACATTACACTTTATTTCCTCCTCTTTTTGTGATAATCAGAGAAAACATAAATTATTACTCTTGTAATCGTATACCCGAATCTGTTTATGAGCCATCAAATAAACCTGTTTTTGTCCCTTCTTCTTTTTTTTGCCTTTTCCGCTCATATTTGTTTTTGTCAAATTTTGGTTTTAATTTTTTTTCTTCAACAACTTTTATCAACACTTTCACGTTTTTCAGTGATTGCTTTTTTTCTAATTTCCGTTTTTAAATGTTAATATTTTTTTCTTCTGCCGTTTTTTCCTTTTCAAGTTCTTTTCTTTCTATTTTTTTTGTTCCTGGTATATTGAAGATGATGATGATGCTTGCTTGCTTTACTGACGAATTTATTTTTGTTTTGTTTGTCCGTTTTTATATATTTGATTTTGTGTAAAAATTTGATTTTGCGTGTGGACCTGACGATTAAACTTTTTTCCCTTTTTTTTCTTGTTGTATTAGGTTGCATTCGATTATGTCGTTGTCTCTCGTCAAATGGTCACTCAATTTTTTTTGGGGATGTCCACATCATCTTTTCACTACTTTTTTTCCCACTTTGCTTTAGTGTAATTTTTAACGTTACAAAAAGACTTTAAAATTTAAAGAAAAATTAGTGAAATAATATTTATCTTTCCGTGTGAATCTCTTTTTTAAAATTGATGGTTTCATTACTACTTTTTTGAAAATTAATATTTGTTTAAAGAATATTGATGAGCTTTTTATTTGAATATTATAAATAATAACAGACAGCCCTGTAGGAAAGTAATATGTATTTGGTTTCAACGAATCAATTTTGTATGATGAGACCTTATTTTTTGAAAGCAAAAGATAAGAAAAAGAAATTTGTGTTGTTTGTTTCTGGCCTTTTTTGATGCTCATTTCCGTTCCTCTTTTTTTTATATTCAAAACGAAAACCGCCTCAGGGGTTGCTACTGATGGCATTTTTGACGTTTTCCTTTGCTTTTGTGACAAAGTTTTTCAGGAAGCAGCAACTTCTTTCGTACAGAATGCTCTTTCTTTTCTTTTCATCTCCTTCTTTTCCTTTTTTTATGAAGACAATGTGTTCGATTTTTTTTATTCACGTGTTTGGCGCCTTTGATAAAATTATTTGAAACACTTTATTTAAACCATCTTTTTATTTTATAGGCGACGGCAGACTTATTTTGCCAACTCCAGAAAGCCGGGGTTTTATCCAAAACTTTTTTTTGTTCAAAACAGCTTTTGTGCCGTTTTTTGTTTGGAAGAAGAAAAGAAAAGCAAAAATGAATTGCTTCCTTGTTGCTTAAGATCTGAAGCATTCATCATTTTTCCCTTTTTGCCGTTGTATTTTATTACAGTTTTGCATTTTCTTTCTTTTATTAAACAACATTATTAATAATAATAATGCCATTGTCACCATCTGATCCATCAAACAATAATCCCCTAAGGCTGGATGTAACAACAGCCAATACTTCTATAACAGCTCCAACGAGATTACTTTCACCCTCCAATATTTCATCAATTGGTGCAAGGCGAAATGTTCCAACACCGCTCACATTTGAACCTATTACAAATTATGAATCCCCCTTCAGTTCAGCTGGATTAACAGGATATTGTTCATCGCTACTGGTAAGTTTTGTCCTTTTTAATATTTAAAAGTTAAAAAAAATTACTGCTCAAGGGGTTCTTTGCAATATATTGTTGCTTCTTTTTTGCAAACCAAAAAAAGACATTTAAAAAAAGAGTTTTAATCTTCTTGGCTTGCTTCAATTACGTCAATGCTATTTGGATATTTAGCTTTTTTTTAAAGTTTTTTTTAGAAATATTTTAGGATATCTTAAATCCCTTCATTTATGTCATGTTTAAATTTAGTTATCTCTCCTTAGTTGTTGTCAAGGAAAGGAATGAAAAAAGTGAAATTAATATTTTTTGAGAAATTTTTATTTAAAAAAATAAGAAGTGAAAGGAAAGAAAGGTGTTGTCTTCTTCTTTGATGAAGACGTTGACGAGACTTACTACTACTTTGGCATTACAGCTGTAGTAGGTAGTGTTATATACATGTTTTTTCTTGCACATGAATCACGTCCTTCTTATTTTTAAAAAATTTCTTTTGTTTTTTCTTCTTCATCATTTTTCATTGACGCAGTTGCAGCCATCTGTTGCATTATTTTTCTTTGATGTTGTTGTTAAAGTAAACGGACGCTTTAACAAAACATCTTTCTTTTTTTACCTTACCACTTGCCATATCTGATAAAGATTGAATTCTATTCATTTTATTTCTCAATATTACTTAAAAGTCAGAAAAAAAAAATATATCTCTTCAATTCATTTATATGAGAAGACTTTTTTTAATCAACCTACGCCTTTTAAAAGTATGGAAAAAATAAATATAAAACTAATGTCTAACTAATGGCATTCTTCTTGTTTTTTTACTTTTTCTTCGGTGTGGTGGTGCCCTTAAATGCCTTGTCACTTTTCTCCTCTCTTTTTCCCCCCTTGAAATAGCTCTTCGTTTTGTTACATAAAATAGATTAAATTAAGTTTTTTTATATGTGTTTAGCCAAAATATATAAAAAAGAAACGAAGCATTCTTTCTTCTTAGTAAATACTCCAACAACAAAACTTTTTGGTGTTAAGCTTTTTTCCTAAATTGTTTTTTAAACGAGAAACGTTTATGAATAAATATGTTTTGGATGGTACATAATCTCAGCAAAAGAAGCAGCAGCAACAAAAAATGTTGCCATCATCTTTAAATATATTCTTACTTTTCCGCATGCCCGCTTCAGAGATAAAGTATCTATTTCTTTTTTTAGACTTTGTTTTCTTTTTTTTCTTAACTAGTCACAAAGATAATTTCTTCAGAATAAATTTTTGAATGCCAAAAGTCTTTTTTTTCTATTTTTGTGCCGCTTTAGCAGTTGCGTTTTTGAAGATAAAAAGTTTAAAAATGTATTTTTGAATTTAAAAAATGAAGCTTCTTTTTTTTGCATTTTATTATCATTTATTTAGGATTTTTATTTTACCCCTATAATTTTTGATATATCACATACTATTGAATTCAATGTCGCTTCTATTAATTTTGTCCTCTTATAATTTATGAAAAAGCCGGAAACGCAGAAAAAAATAAATACACATAAAAATTTAGTAGTTTTTTGATGCTTTTCTTTGAAAATAAAAAAAATTATACTTAAATAATAAGAATTTGGAGTTTTTTAAAGTTGAATTTGTGCAAAAACATATTCCCAGAGGAGCCCTTTTAAATTTCTTTTTTTTCTCATAGAAATATTAAAGCTAAAATACTTTTTGGTCTTTTTACTTTTTAATTAAAGACTCTTTTTTATTTCTCTTGGAAAAAAATTGAATGTCCATGTATTTTGATTGTATTTAAATTTGTATTTTGCAGTTTTTTTTCTTTCCACAATTTCTTCTATTTCCGAACATTCGATATTTAAGCGTAATTTGAATCCGTTTTTTTCTCTCTCTTATATTATTTTTACTTGACGGCTTTAGCTGTTTTTCGACAACAACAACCATAACACATATCATCAGGCGTAAAAATGTCACATCGAATGCGACGTTTTGCTGATAAGCTGGCAGTTATTCAAATTTCACTTGATCCACCAAGTCCACCATTAATTATTCAATCAATGGAATCAGAATGTTCAACTCCGGCTGCTGCGGGGGATATTATTCCAACATTTAATGAATTTTCATTTCCTATTTCCAATTCAAATTTTCTTACAGTACCAAAATGTGAGAGAGATGAATGCGAACGAGAATCATCACCTCCACCACGTCGGTGTTCACAGGGTTCAACATTAAGTGATAATAGCTCAATAACAATATCCCTTGCAACTTCATATCAAAATCTTCTTTCACCTTCATATTTAGGATATAGCAATAATAATCATATTAATAATAAACAAAGAGATCGATCAACAAGTTATTGCTATAGTGAAGAAAGTGCAACGCCACCAAGTGAATTCCTTTTTGTTCCACGTCCTCATTCTGCACAGGTAAGAAGAAAAAAAACAGAAGGGTTAAAAGTTCAGTCAAAAGAAAGATTAAAAAGTAGACGAAAAAAATTAGGTTACTTTCCGAGATTTATTAAATCCCAAATCTTTGTAGTTTTTTTTCCAAGATACTGTATCTTTAGTATTATTCTGATAAGATAATAAAAGCTTGATTCAACTTGAAAAAGTTTTTAATAGAAGATTAATGCCCATAATATTTCATCGTTAAAAATTTTTATAAAAAGCTTTAAATAATCCAAATAGCATTTTGACTATAATAAATAGATGTCAAAATAACAACAAAAGAGGGCATTGTTTTGCTTTTTTTATTGTCCCATGGCACCAACTTTTTTCCTTCCTTTAAAAAAATGTCTTTTACACGCAAAGCTGGGTTCAAAGCGGCATATTTTTTTGGATGTTGTTTCTTTTTTTATGTAAAAAAAGCTGTAAAAAACTGAAGCAGAAGTAGAGAAGCATTGGGGTTACAAGCTTTGCTTTAGTCCAAACAAACATAAAAAATATATATATCTCCCCCTTTGGGGGAAATGGAATAAGAAAAGCATAAAAAAAGGCTTTGAACTGGGGTGTATATGGCCGTGAAAAAAAATAATGTCTGAACATTGCGCAGAAGAACAAGGACAAAAAAAAGAGAACATGCTTTCCTCCATTTTTTAAAAGCTTATTCTCTCTCTCTTTCTTCTCATCCTTTCCTCTTTCACTCCCTCTCTTTTTCCTTCTGTTTTGGCATTTTAGCTGTGTTTTTTGGGAAAGCTCATTTTAAAACAACATACATATAAAAAATATATTGCTGCTTTGCCGCCATCATTTTTTTCTTGATAATTAAAAAAATATAATGATTAGTGATAATCCTAAAATTTTGGTTCCCCTTTTATTTAAAATATAAAATTTGTTGAATAAATATGGATCGACAATTACTTCGGTTATGTCAAGAAGAATTTATCACACAGGTAATAAAAAAATAAAAACAAGAATTGAAATGTAAACCCCCTTTTGAGCAGTAACATATTAATTTAATAGAAAAATAATTAATTTAATTTTATGCAATTTAATTTAATTTAAATATTACTTTTAGTCGACTCCTGCTGATTCTAATTCACCAACAGTTTTATTGAGCCCTGTATTATCTCGACCTGTTCGATCCCAAAGTGCAAATACTACTTCAACATTTCTTCGAACTGCTACCGTTGCTTCTGATTCTGATTCAGAAATTCCAACGGGTAATAATAGTCGGCCAGGAAGTGGTGTATGGTCACACAGTGGAAATGGTCTTTATCGACAAGGATCCCGTGCATCTCGAACATCTCGACCAAGTGAATCATCTTCACCTTTGGCAACTCCACCAATACATTGTTCATCTCCAACAAGACATTTAGGTGGATCTCCATCAGGTAAATTAATATTTTAATTAAATCTTCTTTAAGCTTCAGAAGGCTTTTTTTTCTAATGAACTTTGCTTCTTCTTTTCCTTTTAATGAGAGAAGCAAGCCAGGGAAAAGAAGGTTCTTAAAAGTGACTACTTCCATAATGTGACTAATCTATCTCTCTCCATTTTGTCTTTCTATGGTTTTTGAGCATTTTTAAAGAAGCAATGAACGATACTGAAGAATATATATACATATTTCGAGACATTGTTTTTTTACACCCCTGTTTTTTTTGTTAAAGCACTGAGAAAAAAAATGTGGCTCATCAAAACCATTTAGTTTTTGTTTTGTTTTTGTATTGGGGGTTTTTTTGAAGCGGTGCAACCGAGCAAAAAGCAGTAGCATCAAAATTTTGATGAAGGCATAGTCTCTTATATTTTTGTGCTGAATGAAAGTGTATTTATTTATTATTCACTGTTTAAAAAATATATAATAGTTAATGCTGAGATTCTTTTTATTTTATCTTTTTTAACTTTAAAAGAAGAAATATAAATAATGCCTTCCTTTGGCGGCAATGGTAAGTAATATATAGAGAGCTCTAGAGGAAAGAGAGATACATAATATGTGAATACACCCCTTCTTCTTCTTTTTTTGAAACGTGAGAAAAAGAAGCTGAATCCTTTTCACACTTTTTTTTTTCTTTTCAAACAAATAAATATAAAAAAAAGTATGCTAGAAACAAACTCGCGCAATCACGAGTAAGGCTTTCACTTTCTTTTTTGACGTAGTAATATTTTGTGCCATTTTCTTTTTTTCACTCTTTTTTTTTCTACTTGCATCTTTTTTGGCATATACTTTTTTTATTCAATGTCGTTTGACATTTAAAAAAAGGTTTCTCAACACCTTTTATTTAATGTATAATTTTTACATCTTATTTGTGTTCTGATTTTTTGTTTCATACATTTTTTTGGTAGTCGTTTTTCTTATTTTTCTCGCTTTTCCAAAAAAGTGTATGAATCACATTTTTATTTTTTATAAGCAATATTTAAAAATTTAAGACTATCAAATTGTACACAAAATAAAACAGTCCTTTCAAATTTTTTGTATTTTTAGAAAAAAAGAGTTAATTTATACTTACAAAATTTTTAAAATTATATTTAATCATATTGTTTTTAAGTTCTAAGAAAAAAAAAATTTTCGTTGAATTCAAATTCAAAAGTGCCAACCCAAATAACACCCATTTAGATATCCCATTTTTAGAAGATATAAAAATGCATAACAATTAAATATTTGTTTTTTTGAGTAAAAAATAAATGATAACTTTAAATTTGTTTTTTTTTCTAAAATAAACTTTGTTTTCGCTTCTGTGACTTATTTGGATGAATGAATTTAAGTGAGAGAGAAAAAACATTTTGCGCTGTTTTTTTTGCTTTAAATATAAAAAAATAAAGGTTTCAAGCGACTAACTTTTAAAAAAGAATGCCCCCAAAGTCGTCGTTGTAGTTTTCTTCGCTTTCTCTGATGTAATTTTCGTCAGGAGCTAATTGCTTCTCTTCATTTTCTTTCTTTCTTTCTTCTAAGCTTTGAAATATTTTTGTGACTGAGAAAAAAAATTGAAACTTAGTCATTGCCATGTTTGAAACAGTGGAAAAACAAAATAATTTTCATTGAAAAAAAGAAATTGCGACATTTTTGCATCTTTTTTTTGCAACAACAAAGTCGAAGCTATTTGGGATGGTTTTTTTTTTCTTCCTTTCTTTCTTTGGTGTAGTAGTAGTGGCTACTCAAAATGCTGCAAAATTAGCTTTTTTATAGGGAAAGAAAAAAAGAGAGATGAAGGAAACGATGCAAAAACCGCCGTTGGAAAAAAAAGATAGAAAAAAAATAAAGCAAGCAAAAAATGCGGCAAGTTTGAGCAAGCGAGTACGGCGATGGCGTTTGTCCAATAGGTCAGAGCTTATGTCCCTTTCCCTTCTTCTTCTTCCAAGGGCAGCGGTGGTATATAAATTATTTTTGCGCTGCTTGTTAGTTCTTTTTATTTTTATTTTAAAATA
>CABFKO010021521.1:0-21157 GCA_901766855.1 Panagrolaimus sp. ES5
AGGGGGGGGGGGGGAATTAACACTAGTCCCATAGTCGCAAAAAGGTCGCATGCTGTGCCCTTCTTAGGCGCTATTTTAGACATTCATTTCGCGCAATTGCGGCCTGAATGCGACTATTGACCTAGCAAAATGTGACGTCGGGTATATAAAAATTGAACTTAAACCTTTTTAAACTTTTTTTTTCGGTTAAAAATATACAGTAATTTGGCATTTACGGCAAATTGTCCGGAGCAAAAAAAATTAAAAATTCTATATTTGGAATCAGCGTTAAAAATTTCATCAAGTAGGTCTGATAATATTTTTGTAAATAAAAATTTCAATTTTTATACTGTAACAAAAAAAATGACAAAGAAAGGAAAAACTGTTCCCTGCCTTTCTCTATTTTTAGCAAATGCATTTTTCTCCGAGGAACATTCTATTTCATCAATCTTTTGTTTCGGTTTTCTGTGTAATATAATAAAATTTTTAGCAGCCCTTATTTTGAAAATAATTTTTTCTAACTTAACAACCACTCATAGACAGTTTGTCCTCAATCTTTATTTTCTTGTTGAATTAACATCTAATATTAATCAATTAATACCTGCCGATATTTATTTATTTTTGTTTGTGTTTTTTTTTACACATATAAATTTAAATGCAATTGTTGATGCGTTGCATGTCACAATCGTTTTGTTTTTTTAAACTTCTTGCTGAAATTTACTTTTTTTTAACACAAAATTTTAATAAATTTTTCGCACCAACTTTTTTTCCCCAACGACTCTTTTAAAGGTCATTGAGATTGATAGACTGAACTGTTAATGTTTATGGCCCAAAGAGGGCCGTTGGGATAAAAAAAAGTTGGTGCGAAAAGTTAGTTAGAACGTTGGGTTAAAAAAAAGTGGATTTCAACTAGAAGTTGAAAAAATAAAACAATTGCTATATGCAACACATCAACAATTGCATTTAAATTTATATGTGTAAAAAACACAAACAAAAATAAATAAATATCGCAAGGTTGATTAATATTAGATGTTAATTCAATAAGAAAATTCAAATCAAGAACGTCGTCAATATAAATCATTGTGGCATTCACAAGGAATTTTGGTGTCAAATAAAAATTTACTGATTTTTTTTTCATGACAAAAAAAAAGGAGAGAGTGTCTTTTTTTAAAAAACGAGAGTTACCTTTTTTTCTCAAGAAAATCTCAAAAATGCAGGCATTTTATAAAAAAAGAGAGAGTTGAATCCACTCTCTCGTATTTTATGTTTGTATGAAAAAATTAGCAATTTTTTATTTGCCCAAAATTCCTCGTGGTACCAATATGATAAATTTGGAAACAAGTTAAAAGTTTTAGCCAGTTGTAACAAAAAAATATATAAAATATTCAGAAAAAAATTGCCAAACGAAATAAGTCCAACTTCGTGAGATAAAAAAAATAAAGTGATTGAAAGAGAATACAAGAATGGCACTGCTTAATTGTTAGAACATTGGGAACCTTTCCTCTTTTTATTGTATTCCCTTTCTATTTTTCTTCTCTCTTGCAAAAACTCTCAGCACGAAAGCATACTGTAAAAGACCGTGATTTTCTCTTCTCTTTTTGCTGTCTTTTTCAAGCCTCTTTTTGTGTTCACTTGTTTGGTGTGTGCTCGCTCTCTCTTTTTAGTTTGAGTTTGGAGTTTATTATTATTTATTCTGTTATTGTGTTTTGGTGATGTTTTGGATAATGGAAGTGGTGGTTCTTACATAATTTTATTGGAGAGAGAAGGGCATATTTCAAGTGTTTTTATCAATATTTAAAGGTGGTTAAGGGTTTGAAAAAAAAGGTTCATTAAAAATTTCTTCCATCATCTTTCTGGTCTTAATAATGAAAAATCCAAGAGAACTTAAAAACAAACAAAATAAAAAGGTGCTGGGAAGGATGAACAATAAGCATTAAAAGCTGTTCTTCCATAGAATATTTATCAATGTATTATAGCAAATACAGTAGTGGCGGACAAAATATTGGAAACTTTTAAATTTTAGCTTTATTTTTGTTAAAATTAAATGTTGAAAGCAATCCCAATACAAATTAGATAGATGCTGGATAGACTAATCTAATCCCAAGTTATAAAGACTTGAGGTTACGCTATGCAAATTTGCCGCAAAAAATAAAAAGTAAAAGTACAGGGTGATTCAAGAAAAAGTCCGATTTGTGACGCACATTGCATTCTTTAGTACTATGCAAATTATAAAAATCGGACTTTTTCTTGAATCACCCTGTATTATTTTTGTTGAATTGTTTGAAAAAGTATTAGTTTGACTGAATAGTAAAAAATTGATAAAAAGAAAACACTTTTGAAGAAAAAGAATTGAATTGTTTGTTACAAAATAAATGTTGAAAAAGTATTAGTTTTGACTGACTTTAACAGTGGAAATGTAAATAATATACTGTATAAATTTTTGGTCTCAAACTTTATCAAAACTTAAAAAATAAAAATAAACAAATAAATAAAAACCTTATTAAAAATTCAATAATCCCATTCACCTTTTTCTTTTAAATCTTTAATAGCTGTTGGAAAACATTTCAAAGATAATTTTATAATTGCTGAAGGAACATTTGAAGATTCAATAATATCAATTATTTGAGGTTCTTTACACCTATGATATTTTGATTGAGTTTTCCATCCACGTTTACATGAAACACATTGATATCGCTTCATTTTAGAATGAAAAAAGGCATGCCTGATAATATGTGATGACGAAAAAGTTCTTTCTCCAAGAACATGTTTTTTGCATATCTAAAAATTTAAATTTTTCTTTTTTTTTTGTTAATTTTTACTAACCTGACATTGCTGCAAGCATCCACAAAAGATTTTACCATATTTATGATGATGACGACGGACTCGTTTTGCACGTGGTTCATCATCATTTTCTACATCATTGTAATCAAAATTATCAAAATCGTTATCAAATGGTGCATTATCATTATTAAAATTAGTTGAAGAAATAGGTGATTGTCTTGCAGAAAAATATTCATCATCATCAGATACCGTTGTCTCTACAGTATGACAAAAATGTGATGCAAATAATTCTTTCGATGCCACATGATAAACTCCAGAACAGCTAGCAAATACTTTAGGAACAAATTTTGTATAAGGTATTGAAGTAACAGAATAATTTGAATATCCATGTTGAAGAAGCATTGAATGCAGTTCATTGTTACCATTAATTATTACGGTTCTAACAGCTCTGGAATCATTAGATGTATTGAGAGTTTGATTGTAAATCAAAGACAAAATATTTCTAATTGGTTTTTTTATTACTATAAATTCTAATCCACGAGTTCCCTAAAATACACATAAATTTAAAAATATTGGAAAAATTTAAAAGTTTAAAAGTTTACCAGAAGTTTCATAAGATTGCCATTGTCACCAGAAGGATATGGAATAATTATGCAACTCATTGAAGCGAAAAAAAATTTTTCATAAGGCTAGAAAAAATACATTTAAAAATATTACAATTGAAAAGATACATTCACCGCAATGTTACAGTAGTTTAAAATCGAAAACAAAAAATACATCCAGATTTTATATGAAAACAAAAATCAACAAAAACATAACAAAAAAAAACACGTTAAAATATCACTTTTTTGTTCAAAACAATTTAGTAACAATTTCAAAATAAGGTGTTGAAGTAACAGAATAATTTGAGTATCCATTTTGAAGAACTTGTGCATGCAGTTCTGCATTTCCATTGATAATTACGGTTTTTGCAATTTTTAAATTATTGTCGGCAATTGAAGATGTATTGAGAGTTTGATTGTAGACAATTGCTAAGACTTCAAAAAATGGTTTACTTGTAACAGTAAATTCTAATCCATGATTTCCCTAAAAAAAGCAGAAAGTTTTTTTTTTAAGTTTAAAAAGCTTACCAGATGTTTCATGAGATTTCCATTATCATTGGAAGGAATTGAAATTATAATACTCATTTTTACCGTAACTGAAATTATGTTGAAAAATTAAATACGAAAATTTAAAAAACTTAGTTACAGTAATAACAAAAAATGTTTAAAAAAGGTTGCATTCGTGAAATTTAGGACACATAAATTTTTTTTGGAACTTTTGGCAAAATGTGTCTTAAATTAGTAAACAAAGAATTTTTCGTTTTCGTCATCCTACATTTTTCTATTCCCATTTTTTTCTCTTGAAATTTTTTTTATGTTTTTTGCTTCTTTAAATTCCAAAACATTAATTAATCCAGCTTTTCGTGAATGTGAGGTTAAAAAAAAATTTTTTTTTAAATACAGTACCGTATTGTGTAAACTAAATTCAACATTTAATAACAATTATAAAAAATTATAAAAAAAACAATACACAATTTAAGATGACAAAACCCAAATTAAAGATCTCTTGCTTAATGACGAATATAAAAATTATTTTCTAACGAAAATGTGTTCCAATGTTGAAAACATTGTTGAACCTGAAAATCACAGCAACTATCACGGGTCTGTTTTGAAATTATTATTTTAATTGTTTGTTTTGTTGTTATTGATTGATAAATATCTGCATTTTAAAGATTATAAAAAAATCAATGATAAATCATCTGTTTGTCGGGTAGAGATACCTGTAAAATTTATGTTTTTGTTCAACAATTATGCTATGTAAAACTGTTCATGTCTATTTGTTTTCTTTTAAATGAAATTTTTGTAGAATTTATTTTTGCAATTTTAAGTGAAATTTTTTCGTATAAGTAAAATTCTAAGCTTCTTTTCTTTCAAAGCAAAAATAAATAACAAAAACAAGCATTTAAAACATTTCAAAGGGCAAGATCATTTTTGATGGAGAAAATTTAATAATAATAATCGAAAGAATCGTCAGACATATTTTCATTGTTAAAATATCTTTAATTTTTCTACAGTAACAAAAAAAAATAACTATAAATTTGTTGAATTTGGACTTTCTGTGATTGCTCGACTTCCAGGTTTTTCATAATCATTTTGTTTTGCAACATATCGATTAAAAAGTGCTGTAGTAATTTCACCAACAAGTAAATCCCCGCCATTTGTTTGAATAAGCCGAAGTAAAAAAACTCCATCAGGACGTAAAAGATTTGAGACAAAGCCATTTACAAGTTCTTGTTCCCGAAGGGTTGGATTTTCAGAGATTGCACTTGTACATCGAAGATATTTTGTTACAAAATCTTTTCTCCATCCACCCATTGTTGTTGCAAAGAACCAATAAATGAGTGATAAAACCGACATAATTCCAACAAAGAAAAACCAAAACCATAAAAATATAAAAATTTTTTCATTAAACATATTTATCATTAGCACACATTGAACGGTCCATCGATGAATATTTCCAAGTACTCGAACATTAAAATCACAAAGGGTTACCCTAAAAACGGAAAATATATAATATTTAGTAATTTGGATTACGGTAGTTGTAAAATTAAACATAATAATTCCTTATCGCTGATAAATGAAGCAGCAATCTTTATTTCGAATTGATAGTATATCAGTGATAAGAAAATTTTTCCAACAATATAATTTTTGCAACAGTTTTTTTGTTATCAGTGATAAGCTATCATTATTAGGTTAAAAAAACAATTGCAATAATTGCTTATCACTGTTGAATTTAGCATTAATGAGATCCTCATTTAGAAATGATAGCTTATCACTGATAAGAAAATTTATTTATAACAAAACAAATCGCGTCAAATCTTTTTAATTATCACTGATAAGCTATCACTAAATGATAAAAAAAAAGTTATACCGTGGAAAATGCCCTGATTCACTCCATTCTCTTCCATTCATAATATCTTGTAAAATTCCAAATCCCCAAAAAGAATATTGTGGTCCAAGGAATTCATTCAAAATAATAAATTGAAAAACAACATTTAAAACATAAAGAAATTTTGTAAATAAATACAATGCAATCAAATATATTCCTCTTCTTTTTCCAATTGCTCTAAAAATGTTTACACTTCCACCTATAAAAAAATAGTATTTAAAATGATGGGTTTTAAAGGGGTTACGGTATAATCAAATAAAACTAATGTAAAAATTGTTTCAAAACTTTTTTCAAAAAAATGATGAAAAAAACTAACTAGTTTTAAGTTCACGTTGCATGTCAAGAGCTTCAAGAAGATGATTGGCAGCTCTTTGCACTTGTTCACTTCTGGATCCCTTATCAAACTTCTTTTTAACTTGGGCAGCATTATTTAAAATACTTTTAACATTTATGCCTGAAAAATATTTTTTAATTTTGGCATTTTAATTTAAAAATTATTAAAAAATTAAATCTAAAAACTACAGTATCCGTAAACCAATTCTTCTTTTGATTCAATTTAAATCAATTTAAATTTTTGACAATTTGATATTTAATGGAAAATTTAACTAATTAAAGCTACAAAAATTTAAAGGCTGTTACAATATCATTAGAAACTAAAATCCTGTTAAACGAAAAAATATCAGAATTTCGATTTTGACATGAGAAAAAATGAATTTTAATTTACCCTAGTCTTAATAGAGATCAAAAAATCTAGAAACTCTAAACAGAAGTTTTCCAGAATTTTAACAAAAATATTTTAAAAAGAGTTTTAACAGCATGTCATGCTGAGCATGATAAAAAATTATTTAAAATAAGGGTTTTGTAAAAACTACAGTAACCCAAAGATAATGACAAAAAAATGAAATGCTCATTATTACTTGTTAAATCTTGAAAAGATCTCCAAAAATAGCTTGGAGCAGCAAAGGCAAAAGCTTGAAGGATTAAAATAATTGGAACCCATTGATAATATGCAATTTGTCCATCATCCCCATGCTTCCTCATGCAAAATTCATCATCCACCCCCGCCTTTTCACATTCATCATCAGGAAAATAATATGTACTTTTTCCAAAAAAGCATATATTTTCAGCGTATTTTTCCCATTGATCTGGGAATTCTGGTGGAATCCAGCATTGTATTGGCCGAGCAACATATAACATTCCCATATGTCCTACACCAATTGCAAATAAAATTATTGAAGTATAATGATAGGATAGTTCATCGATAATATCTCCACCATCTGGGACATTTTGGAATGTTTGAAAGAAATCTTTTGCAAGAAAATCCATATTTATATAAATTGAAGAATTTGGAAAAAATCAAATATATATATTTTTGAAGGAAATACAAAAGAAGAAAGCAGAAGAAAAAAAAAAGTTCAAGTGTAAATACCTTCTTTTTTTGTATAAATTGATAGTAAAAAATGTATTCAAAAGAAATCAATGAGGGACAACAACAACCGAAGGATGATGTAAAAAAATAGGAAAAAAAGAGAGAAAAGGCAAATGCAAATAAACATAAAAAAATGGAAAGAAACCCCCCCTTATGGCTATGGTCAATGAGGCCTGTTTTTTTATTGTTACTTCGACGCTTCAAAGGACACAGCAGGAGGGAATCAATCTCACTCTCTTTTTATCCATATCTATCCGCATCAGATGTTATTGGTGGTTGTTGAAAAAAAAACACAGAGGGAACGAGGATAACAAAATGAGATCCGGTCTTTTCTTTTTTTGGAGGCGATTAGCTACAATCGTAAAAATTGCGCAAGTTTTATTCTTTTTTTCATTGATTTATATATGGTTATCAGAATTTGAAATTGTTATGTAATTGATTTTGAGAAGTCCCTGATTTTTAGATTTTGAGGACAAATTAAAAATTAGAGTTTAAAGTGAAACATATTAATTTAGCTTTGTGATTCTTTTTACAAAAAATAACAAATATAATTCTAAAAATATAAATTCGGTTTGTCTGTTGAAATTCTAGATATGTCTTAAATTTGTTCACGTATATATTTTTAAACCTTTTTTAAATTATGTATTTTAGATAGGGATACTGTAGCTTCTAAAAATTTTAATTTATATTATTACCTGTATTAAAATTTAAAGCTTTCCAAATAAATGATGGTAAATAAAACATTATTGCCATAAAAGCTAATACAAGAGGAACCTGAAAAATATGCAAATATTTATATTTATTGTAATTATTATTTATGTGTGATACCCATTGATAATAACCAATTTGAATTTTCTCTCGTTGAGAATATGATTCATCAATTTCTTCATCGATTGGCAAAAAATATGATCCTTTTGCAAAGCAATATGTCTCTGCATATTTTTCCCATGCACCTGAAAAAAAAATTCATCTTTACTTCACCAAAAACTCCTCTAAACTGCACCTGTGTATTCTGGTGGAACCCAACACTAAAAAGATTAAAAATTATTAGATTTGAAAAATCAATGGAAAGCTGCGAGTAGTTTCAAAATTATTGTTGTTAATTTATTTTATTTTATGTTTATTATGATAATTTACAATTGTTATTCTGCAACTTTTAAGACTTCATTTGAAGATATTGCTTCAAAAATAAAAAAGATATTTAAAAAAACTTGAAATCTTGTTGTTAAAAAAAATTTCAAAAATGACACTGCCATTTTTCACTTAATTTACCTGTACTTTTTTTATGTACTGTCTTAAAAGCTCAGGAATTATTAGTGTAAAACAATTTATAAAATTGAAATAACAATGTGCTTAAAAATATGAAGTCAAGTTGTGTTAAAAAAGATTTGGATCCAAAAAGCAGTTTGTAAAAAAATGTACTGTTCTTTTAGCTTTTTGATTACGGTATGTTTTAAAAAAAAATATAAAATTATAAGAATTAAGACTGCCTTATTTCGATTTTTAAAATAAAACTTCTACATTTAAAAAAAGACATTATAACATAATGTCAATATTATTGATATCTTTTAATTTTTGTGTTGGTTTTTCCCAAAACTAATTTCCCACAATTAATTAACTTTCTATTTTTTTCACTTTGCTTTCCCTCCGTTATATTTATTTTTGCAAGAAAAAAAGTGATTGATTTTTGACACGATTTTTGTGATTAATTCTTTTAAATCTTTTTTTTCTTTCAACAAAAAATAAATTGAAAAACGTGAAAAATTTTTTCGATTTACTTGTTTTATCAAAAATGCGCCACTCTCTTTTTTTTTATTCAATTTTTTTTTGTTAATAGAATTTTATTTTGAACATTAAAAACGAAAAATAATAAATTTGATGTGGCAATGTTTTAAACCCTATAATCCAATTAAATAAGATTTTTTAGGTTTAAATGGAAAAAATAATAATAGTTTGTGTTTAGAATTTTAACAAAAAACTATATGTCATTAAAAGAAAATAAAATACTGACAAGGATGGGAAAAATGGTTAAGAATTTAAAAAATATCCGGTAAATGGGATTCAAAAAAACCGATGAAAAAATCCAAAAAATCTAAAACCTTTTTCGAAATCTTTGAATAACCTTCAATAAATTGGCTAATTATTCTATAATTTTGAGCTTAATTTTTAAAAAAAAAGTTTTTTAGAAGAATTAAGAAATTGCACAAACTTGAATAGGTTTTCCAACATATTGTGTTGCAGCAAGGGTAAAAGCAGCTAAAGAAATAATTGTTGCAGTATATTGATAATTTAGTCTATCAATAATATCATTGGATTGATAACTTCTTCGAATTTTCGAGATGTATGGCGAAAGTGCGCCAATCATCTTGAAAAGAGGCCTGCTAAGGTTGTAGCTGCTGCTCTGCTATGAAAATTTTTTACAAAGCTCGATCGATCCTATAAAAAATAATGAATAGTTTCAATTCAATCAATCTTACAGATTCGTATGTTTACTAATGTTGTTTACCAAAGCTAATAATATAATAATAGCAAAAAAACATTGAAAAGAAGGTTAAAAATAAGGCTAATAAAGGTTCGACACGAAAGAAAAGAAAGAAGATGTGAAACCACGAAGAAAACCATGTTTGTTGGATCCCGTTTAATTTTTATGAAACGCAAGAAAAATGGGAAAAAATAAAATCGAGGCATTATTTTAATGTTTAAAAAAATTCGTTTTTTTGGAAGCAGTAGCAAAATTTTTTTGTTCAGTTTATATTCCATGAAACAACAAAAAAAAATAATACTAAATTCACTTTTTTTTGACACATGAAAAAAAACAATGATTCTCAAAATTTTTTTTCTTCCTCTTTTTTTTGCTCTCCAACAACACAATCATGAAACACAAAAAAATAAATATAAAAATAAAAATAATACAGAAGATAGTGAAAAAAAGAAGGGAAGAAACTAATCGAGTCAAAAAAAAGAGAATACATAAATGCTGACAGGCATGCAAAAAAAAGAGGCAGACGATAATATTGAAGTTGGAGAGAAAAAATATAACAGTTTTCAAAAATGAATTCCAAAAAAAGGCATCAAAAAAAGTGTTGGTTAATATTTTTTGATTACACATTTGAAACTCAAAAAAATATTTTTCGATTATGAATTCTTGATTCATAAATAATAATAAATGCAAATCCGTTTTTGATTAAACTGCAACAAAAATTATTTGAACAAATCAATACATACTTTAAAATAAGCGTCACGGTAGATATCAGAAGAATGTAGAATCAAAAATCAAATATATTTATGCTCTTTTTTGGAAGACAGAAGTGAAGTGAAATAAAAAAAAGACCCAATAACAAAACAAGTTTTTTTTATGTTTTCAGAAAGTGCAAGAATAAACAGTAGTAACAAAATGAAAGAGAATAGAGAAAAAAGAGGGGACATGTTGGAGGCAATAATAATCATGAACTCACGGAAAAAAAGAATGGAAATAGAAAAAGGAAGAGAAAGAAAGGGGGAGAGATTTTGCACACGGCAAGGTCAATAGTTTTAAAGAATTGGAAAAATGTTGTGTATTACAAAAAAAACGTGAGTGAGTGAGTCTAGGTGTTTTGAAAAAACCTTTAAAACAAGGTAAAAAAATGTCAGTAACAATATTTTGGAAACAAAAAATGTGAAACATGTTTAAACAAAGTTTCTATAATTACGGTATTTTTACATATGTGAAAATGCCAGGGCATTTCGAATCAGTCCATCTGAAAAAGAACATAAAAATATCTTTTTATGCTGCAACAAAAAAGTAATTTTTTTATGGAAGTTTAAAAACAATTCAACCTTCATTTTTAATTTAGCGATTAAAAAAAATTTTAGTATTTAAAATAACGTTTTATAAAACGGAAAAATAAAATAAAAATTCAAGTTGAACCACTTTAAATAATATAAAATCAATTTAAAAAAACCATGGATTTTGTAATGACAAAAGATTGAGAGACAGAAAACAGAGAAGAGAGAAACAACAATTGATGCAAATTTTATTTAAAAAAAAAGATCCCACGGGCTCCCAACAGTCGACTGTCGCGGACAACAAAAAAAGGTTTGTGTCGTAAAATATCGACGTCGATATCGGTGGCGGCGATGGCGGCTGGCATTGGAATTTTGTCTCTCTCATTTTTTTCTTCTTTTTCCCCGGGTTTTTTTTACGCATTCATTCACCTCTAATTTCGAGGTCATTTTAATAGATGAAGGAAAGAAAAAAAGAGTTATACAAAAATGGTTATCGCATAAATTGGAAAAAAAAGAAGAAGAAAAAAAGAAAGGCACACGGTGACGACAAAGCGAGAGGTTGTCGAAATTAAATGACGGCGGCTGTCGGAATCCGAGGACAAAAAATGTCTTTGACTGCTTCAAAGACATTTTTTGCATGTCTTTGAAGCAGTCAAATTGACGGGCAAAAATGACCGATTGTCGCCATCACCTTTTTTTGACTGCCACTGCTTCGAAAAATCCCTCCCATCATAACGTTCAAAAAGAATCTGACAACAAAAAACAAGATAATGTTGATTATTCTTATTTTTTCAATCATTGACGGAGAAGAGGAAAATGAGATGCGAAGAAAAAATACATGTTATTAAAAGTTGTCAAGTTTTTGCCCTTAAAGAAGGCCATAAAAAAGAGCAATTCAATTAAATCAAGTGTCTTTATTTTTGCACCAAAAGATAATGAAACTATTTTTAAACAAAATTATTTAATCTTAAAATTGAACCATGCAAAATAATAAATGAATTAGATATAAAAAGTTGAATGCTTTAAAATTTTTGTATAATAAAATTACAAAATAAAACGCCCAAGAATTGGTAGCAAACTGAGTTTGCCTTAATTTCTGAAAACAGTGATGCTCGAAGGCAATGATGCAATACTAGGATACGTGGTTAAATTCAAAAATTAAAAGTACCAAAAAAATACCGTAACCTTCGCCGTGCATGTAATATATTTTTGGAGGTTTTTTTTAACCATCCTAATTGATTACAACTTTTTAAGGTATATCAATTCAATTATTATTCCGGTGTTATTGGTTATACAATTAAATCTGATAAAAAATAACGGTAAATTAAAAAACAAAGATAAAAAGCATGGAAAAGCTTGGAAGCAGTGTAATTACTGTGGCTTCTTTATTTGATGATTTCTTTGTAGGTTTTATTTACTTTTTTTTACAAGCTATAATACAAATCTTACAGAAACTTTCAGAATCAGAAATGATAAAATTTAAAATTTATCACAAAATTGCGCCATCAACTTAGCGTCAAAAAACAAAAGTAAGGCCGTTTTTTAGTCTAAAAATTCTATATTTTTTTTATTAGTTCTTGCTAAATTTTAGTTTATTTATACTACCTTCAGATTCAGATGACTTCAATTTATACAGTGTTATGTTATCTCGAAAAAAAAAATTTCGAGATAACATAATAAAAAATATATATTTCATTTCTTTTGTGTATGTATCCGTGAAAGCATGCTTAAACTATCAATATTGTTTTCTCTCTTTTTTTGTGACATTAATACACAAAAAATTGTGGTTTCCATAAATTTTACACCATTTGTTTTGGAAAAAAAATTGAAGAAAAAATATTTGTCAATTTTTTCTTTGAACAAAAAAACTTTTTTTGTGCAACTTTTTTGTTGCGCAAAAAGTTTCTTTCCACGAATATTTCTTGTGGCGGCAAAAAAAGTTTTTGTGCAACGGCATTTTTTTTTTGGAGCAAAGGAATCTTTGTTTTTTTGTTACGCAAATATTTTTTCTAAGTATCATTTTTCATTCCTTATTTTTTTGATACTGTTTATTTTATTCATTCAATTATTATCATCATCACATTCTTTTAGTAAGTCATCAGTCAATCATGGATGATACTGCTGCAAATTCTTCTCCATCAAAACTTCAATTATTAAGCAATGTTGATCAACTTAAAAAACGGGTTAAAGATTTGGAAGAACTTTATACAGCATTAGATGAAGATAGATGTCAAGAAATTGAAGCATTAATACGTGAACGAGATGATCTTGCAGAAAAGGTTAGTTTTTTACAACCTGTTGTGTTTACTTTTGTTATATTATTTTAGGTTGAAAATTTACAAAAAAAAGTTTTAAATACTGAAGCTCTTTCATCTTCATTATCACTGGAAATTTCCTCTTCTTATCAATCACAAAATGGTCATGAAAATAATCTTGGTGAAAGTTACTCTTCATCAATGCATAATTCACAAAGTTTTACCTCTCAATCTATTCCATCTCCTCCTCCGCCTGTTGTGGTTGTTAATAAACCTATTGATACTTATGCTGAAGATTATGCAAATTTAAAAGCTAGTTATCAATCATTAGCTGATGATTACACATCTTTAGTGGATAGTTTTCGCACACTATCTGATGAAAAGGTATCAACATTTTTTTTGCACGTTTCATTTGATAATATCTTCTTTTTAGGCTGAATCGGATAAAAAAGTTGGTAAAATGGATGCCTTTATTGAAAGCTTACAACAAATTATTGAACAATTACGGCTTAAAGATGCTTCACAAGAAGAATTTATTGAAAGATTAAAAGATGCTAATGCTGCATTGAATAAATCATATGAAGTAAGTTGTTGTTTCTTATCATATCATTTTTATCAATTCACACATTTAGGAACTTTATAAAAATGTTTGCCGTTCACCTCAACCAGATTTTGATCCACAAGATACTGTAATTTTACCTGGAATGTCATTATTCGATGAATTGGAAGATGTTGAAAAGAAGAATGATTCTCAAGAATTACTCCATCTTTCCCTTCCTAGTTTATCTGAAGATGAAGAAAGTGGATATGGTGATTTTATTAATTCTAGTGATAATGATCGATATGAAATTGAAGTATTGTATAATGAACTTGCTTTGGCGTAAGTATTTTTTTGGACATTATCAATTTTATTTTGAACTTTTTAGTCGTAAACGTGATGCTCATGAAATTGAAGAAATGAAGCAACAATATGAAGAACGACTTGAAAGTCTTGAAATTGAATGTAACCAATATAAAAGTGAAAGAAAACATTTTATTGATCTTATTGAAAATTACTCAACAAAAATTTGTGATCTTACAAGTTTGTGTTTAATATTGCTTATGTTATGTTACAGTATGCTTTTAGATGCAGTCAAAAGTGGTGATGAAGAAAGAGCATTTATGATTACTTTTTTTAATGCTTTTTTTATATTTTTGTAAGTTTTTATCTTTTTTAGTTATACGTTTTTTAAATTTCAATTATTTTCAGAATTCTCTTTCTCATTATTTATTTTGTTGTTTGTGTTCATCAAGATGTTCCACTTTTATTTTTTATTAATCCAAAACATTTGAATTTTAAACGAGTAACCACAAGTATGCCTCCAATGTAATTTTAACTGTTATTTTTTTGATAGTTGATATCCCAAAATGTCTTTTTTTCTATTGTATCTTATATATTACAAAGATTAAATAAATATTGTATCTTTTATTTTTATTTTACTTTTTTATGCAAAAAGTTATCTTTTTGTATTTTGTGTTCGGTGACCAAAAAGTGTTGATTCCTTTCTCTCGCAAAATACTGCAGCGACTGGTTGGTCCGTCTGTTTGTTAAAAAAAGGGGGGCTGCTGTTCCGTTTTTTTTGTTGTCTATCATAAAAACCTCGATATTTTTCAAGCAGCTTTGTCCGAGTGGTTAAGGAGTGAGACTTGAAATCTCATGGGTTTTACCCGCACAGGTTCGAACCCTGTAGGCTGCGAAATTTTTTTTTGAAAATCAGAAGTATTTGAGGCTTTTATGAAAAAAAACCGTTGCTTTTATTTGCGTTTTGTGAAAAATTTTCAAGAAGAAAAAGAAAATGTTGGTTTAATTGTGATTCAAAATACATCATGCCAACTAGAGTATACCGTCTTCATTTCTGACGTCTCTTTACAAAAAATTTAAAAAAAATTATTATGCAATTAAAATAAAAATTGCTCTTTTTTGAATTTTTTCATTTTGACGCTGTGCCAAAAAGTTAACAGAGAAGGTGATTTTCAGTTCGCTGTGATGCAATACCCTGTATTCCAACAATTCATCCTTTACTTGTGGTAATAGAGACGTATATCATATACGGTATATGCTTTACATTTTTAAAAGTAATTAAAGTAAATAATATGTAAAAAAAATATTTTTGAAATAAAAACATGATACAAATTTCTCCAAAATATTAGTAAAATAGGCGTGTGCCTTTTAAAAATGTTCATCAATGCTCATTTGGATTTAGGAGTTAAATCCTTGTTGACAAGAAATAATATTTTTTTATTCAAATTTTTAAGAAGTTTGCAGAATTTACTTGATCTGTCTTCATCCTGCTTTTTTTATCAAAACAATTTTCTTTGTACATAAATTCTTTCGAGATAACAATCAAAACTCGGAAGAATTTATAAACTCTGAAACCTTTTTTAGGTAATTTATCTTTTTTCGTTTTTAAATTTAATTCGGAATTAAAAAAATCAAACTTTTCTGATACCACAATATCTCTCAAAAAATCATAAGATAGAACGATTTTTTTTATAGTTTTGCACAATCAAGCTTTTGCACATTTTTTTGTGTTCCCCTAACAAATGTAAATTGAAATGTAAAATGGGTTTTGTCGGATTAAAAGTCATCCAACTTGTGTGGTCTGCTTTGAATAATTAAAAATCGAATATTAAAATTTAACACAATTTCATGGATTTAAAAGGTGTTTTTTCAGGCACGTGTATGTCTGATTTTTTATAATTGATTCAAAAAAAGCAATTTTAAAAAACTTGTTTGAAAGCATTCATTTCAAATGTTGCTCGAAATATTTTAAAAGAGCAGCCTCAATAATTCAATATAAAAAAAGATTTAAAAACTTTGGATATTTGTATCGGTCCAAAAAAAATTTTTTTTTGTAAAATCTATTAGAACTAATTTTTTTTGACATTTTGAAATAAGCACCCAAAAACGTAAGCTTATCTTGTTAATAAAATACATTTTTATTTAATCTTTCGTTAAAATATGATAAACTTTTTTTACAACATTATAATACTTAATTTAGTGGCGAGAAAACTGATAAAAAATGGTAGAATTTCATTTGCAACAGCATTCAAAAAATAAAGAAACTTCATTTGTAAAAAAGTAAGATTCAGGTTTTTAGCATTACAGTATCGTTTCTTTAGGGTTTTTTGCGCGGTAAGAATGGAACTGTTTTTTGATTTTGTCATGCAAAAAAAAATCTTGATAAAATAAATAGCTAAACAAAAAATTGTAATATTCGAAAAATAATATCCCTTTCAGAATTCCAAAAAAATTTGTAATATTTTTGATAATTGCTGGTTTTTCAATTCTATGCTGTGTAATTATTTTGTTGTATACTTTAGTAACAACCCCGCTAATTTCTGATGAATCAATTCCAGTTTTTGCCCAAACAGAATATGGTGCAATTGAAGGCTTTATTCATAAAGCTGATGATGGAACAGTTGCAAATATCTTTTTAGGTATCCCTTATGCAAAACCACCCATTGAAGAGCTTAGATTTGAAGTAAAGTTTTTCTTGAAAGTATTTCCTTTTTTTTAAATATATTTTTTCCAGCGCCCTGTCGTTCCAGAACCATGGAATAAAATTCTTGAAACAAAACAATTTCGAAATTCATGTATTCCATACAGTTATACTTATGTCAAAAAGAAACACCAATTTTCTGAAGATTGTCTTTACATTAATGTTATTGCGCCTTCAAAAGCATCTGAAAATCCTGATGGATATCCAATACTAATTTTTATACATGGTGGAGGATTTTATATGGGTGATGTAACTGGGAGTGGATATGATAAAATAACAAAAAATTTTGCAAGTCGTGGCTTGATTACTGTGACAGTTCCATATCGTTTAGGAATATATGGTACATTTTTTGATGCAACAAAAATAAAAAAATTAATGCTTTAGGATTTATGTCTCTTGGAACGAAAGAAGATCCTGGAAATATTGGACTTTGGGATCAAATTGCTGCTTTAAAATTTATTAAATCTAATGCTATTTATTTTGGTGGAAATCCAAATAATTTAATTGTTTGGGGTCAAAGTGCTGGCTCAGCTTCTGTTGATTTATTAACTCTATCTCCACATTCTAGAAGTACAGTATACTAAAAGCATTTTTAAATTTAAATTTAAATTGAATTTTTTTACAATAGATCTTTTTGATAAAGCAATTGAGGGAAGTGCAGTTGCAAGTTGTAGATTTGCAGAAAGTCAACCTTCAACGGAGCTTACAAAAGAAATTGCTTTTTTAATGGGCTGTAATTCAACAAATCCATCAGATATTAAAGCATTTTTAAAAGCTCAAACTTGGCAAAATATTTTGGATGTTTCTTCAACCATTGTAAGAAGCTTTTTTTCCTTTTTTAAATGGTCAAATTTTTTAACAATTAAAGGTTTTGAACTTTGTCAAAACTGTCAAGTATAGTTTTTTTTGACAGATTCAGGCTAAATTTTTTATGTAATATATTTTTTACCGTATGACTCGGGGTTTGAACTTGTTTATAATCGGAATAGTTAGTTTGCAAATATTTGCAGCATATTAAAAAAACTGTTAATTCGAAATAGACTTGAAGCGTAATAAGTAGCACGCGATCAATAAATGAATATTTCCCGATAAAATACGTTTTCAGCCATTTTATCGACTCTAACTAAGGTTGTTAAATTGCCGGGAAATTTCACGCCATTTCCCTGAAAATTAATTTTCAGAATTCATAAATATTATTTTAATTTTAGAAAAACTAAAAAAATAAAAATGGTTTAATTTTTCTGTTAAATAATTAAAATTTTATTTTAGTGTGTGAAAGATCCATTATTACCAAATTTTTATGCATTTGGTAGGTTGCAGATAATCTTATAAAAACATTTCCATAAATTCGGCTTTAAAAATTTAAGGTCCACGATATGATCATGACTTTTTTGATGGAAAAACTATCGAACAATTAATTCAAGAAGCTCCAAAAAAGTCTTTAATTGTCGGATTAATGTCTCTTGAAGGTGCCGGATTTACTGGTACTCAAACATGCAAATTTTGTAAACCCAACAATGTAACCATTTTAGGACTCCTTGGAAAAAGTGCTTCAGAACTTGCAAAATATTCAGCTGAAAATGTTACAGATGCAATATGTCAATATGCAAATGAAGCAACCGTTGGGCCAGAATATCAAGAAATTCAAGATGATATTATTAATTATTTCATTTTTCACAATGCCCCAACAAATCCAAATTCCTCTTTTTACATTCAAAAAAATGCTGAACTTTTTTCTGATTTAATGTTTTCTCAACAAATTTTGTACGAAACAGATTTGAAAGTTGAGGCTGGATGGCCAATATATTTTTATGTTTGGAATTATATGAGTGCTACAGTACAAAATACGCTTCCGGCTGCTAAAGGTTGGAGATTGCTGAAATCTTTTTTGCCACGATTTTAACTCGCTCCTGGTAGCGCTCCCAAAATAACATACAATTTTTTTGCCTTTTTTTGGAGTGATAAATAAATAAAATTAAATGTCGTTTTCTATTTCAAAAAAAGTTGTGTAATTTTTGGAATTTTAATCTTTCAAAAAATTTTATTTATTTAAAAATAATTACTAAACAATATACAATAATTGTAATCATATTTCCATTCTTACACAATTTTTTGTTTGAAGTAGCAGACGATATTGTGTGATATTTTGAGAATACTCTTGGAAGATCCGATTGCCTTATATTTAAAAATTTATTTATTTAGGTGCATGGCATTCAGCTGAACTTATGTATGTTTTTGATAAAGTTACACAACCTCAAAATGTTCTTGGTCCTGAAGAGATAAAAATACAGAAATATTATTGTGATGCTTTTGCTCAATTTGCATATTCTGGGTAAGTATTTATAATAACAAACATCTCATGGCAAATGTTTTTACAGTAGTCCAACAACTTTTGAAAACAAATTCCCCAAATATGATCTTATTAATCGGCGTTCACTTTGGATTGAGCCAACACTTTCAATTAAATTAAATTTTATGGAAGAGAGACGAAATTTTTGGAGGCAACATACTGAAAAATTTAATTTTAATATTCTTCGAGGAAGGACACGATCTCAAATTATTAATGGTGATCCTTTAGATGGTTAATTCCAATGCTGTAAAAACGTATTTTTCGAAAAAATACATTATTTTATTTTGAAAAATTTGAAAAATATTTGTTTTTGAAAATAAACTTTATAAAAAAAATTGTACAAAAATTTCCAAAAGCGACCCAGATATTGCAAACTTTTTACATAAGATTATACAAAAAAAGTAAAATTTACCAGCACACATTTAATTAAAAATTAAAATTTCAATTAACTGAACAATTAAATTAAGTATATGATATTGAATCATAAATTGAACAAGTTATTTAAAAACACTAATTTTTTTTCAATTTATTTATGAAAATTTTAAAATAAAGATGATTGATTGCACCCACCAATATTATGTTTTTGTAGCTATTCATAACATTTAACACTGCGTAAAAGAAGAACTCAACAAAAATGGATATTAATTTATTGTGGGTGACTTTTCTGCCGTGAAAATTGAAATAAATTCTGTTTAAAAAAATTTGAAAAACTATGACCTCTGTATAAATTTACATGGATAAATGTATCAGTTTTCTAAAAAGCTGCAAAAGTAATGAAGAACGAAGACCGTCATGAAATAAACACAACACAAAACTATATCCGACAAGCGTGTCGGAAATAAATAAAACATGTTTTAATCCTTGTTACACATTAATTAATCAGCAAAAAAACTTGAAAAGGAAAGAACTTTATGAAATGTTGATCTATCTTTGTTCAAGAATAAATAAAAAATAAGAATAAGATTTGTACATTTTCGATATTATAATAATTATTTGAATTTTTTATAGATATTTAAAAACTTCAAAACACAAAAAATTTGTAAATTAAAAACGTAATTTTTTACAAAAACGAACTCAGAAAAAAAGTTTCAACGCAAAAAAAATGCAACAGAAAAAAAGCTGTTTTCCTTTGAAAAAGAGCATTTTCTCTGATTCTTTTTCCATTGCTCGACTTTATCATGAAAGATTTCTCTTTGGGGGAAGAAATAGAACTTAAAGCGATGTTCAAATTTGAAACGGTTTCTCCCGTCTCCACTCTCTCTCTTTTCATCTTTTCTCTCTCTTTTCATCCTTGTCTTTCCTTCCTCTTGGCCCACCTCTCTGGAGATTAGTCCTGGTGGCTCCTCAAAAAAATCCTTTGTGGTTTTTACGGGCTCATTAGTTGCTTGGGGGACGTCCTCATCTGCTTTTGAGCACCTTTTTCCCTAGCACGCCTGCAGATTCTGCAGGAAAAATCCATTGGGTTGCTAATCGCATGGAGTGCTCCATGCGTGGTGAATGCTTCCCGGGTTTGAAGTCCACGTGGCTTTTTGCGCCCCCCAATAATTACAGAAAGACTTGGCTTTAACCAAGATGATTCTCAATATATGTAGGCCATAAACCTTTTTTTGACAAAATAAACGATGGTAATACCTTTCTAAAATATTTTGCTGCAATTAGAAGAAAAAGTTTTTTCAACACCATACCATTGAATGTTGTAATTTTAAATGAATGAAAGTTGCAGTTTGCGCTCGTTGACATATAGATTTTTTTAAACAATTGATTTTTGTGAAGAAATGATGCATTATGATGTAACAGTATAAAAAGTTTGACAGATTCCATCGAAAATGAGTGATTTAAAACAAAATTATTTTAAGCTATAGAAAAGTGACGACTTCTTAGGATAAACGAGGGCTCAGGGCTTTTGGAAAGCCCTGCAAAAAACTCGGCCCGGTCCTGAAGGCTGAAACTTGAGGAATATGTCTATGTAGTATCAAAAGTTAATAAAATAAAGCACAGCGGAATTTTTTGAAAAAAGAAACGAAAAAGCCACAAATTTTTGATAGAACTTTGTCGGTTCTTTTTC